>MNPL01002566.1:0-67259 GCA_002081605.1 Tropilaelaps mercedesae
ATATATATATATATATATATATATATATATATGTATATATATGTATAGATATAAAAGAAAAAAAAGAAAGACTTTTAATATATGTATGACATCCAGAATGAATATCAGTAGCGTGGCTTTAATGTATAATTACGCCAGTAATAGACTATAAATATGTTTTCCTAAACAACCAGTGTTTTCCTCCTATACACCATTCGGTGGCCTTGCAGTGCGGGTCCCGCCAGACTCATTACACGAATATACAGTAATTGTCCATGCAGTCCATGTGCTATATATATATATATACATTCGCCATTAGCAAGCTAGACATGAATGCTACTTACTGTTCCTTTCGTTTACATTTCGTCTCAAACCTTTCATGTATATAAAGACAATCGCTCTTGTTGCTATATTCAGTTGGCTAGCTGAGTGTTCAACTCTCTGACCCTATTCAATCATTCTACTGTCCTTAAGCATCTTCTATTGATCAAATAGCCGGAATATAAGAAAGCATACAGAAAAGCAAGAGGTGTATGTTCTGTGTAAAGATGGGTTGCTAAAGGCTTAGGCAAGCTCCGTTCGTTCCTGCCTAAAAAATTACGTGCACGCCGTGAATGTATTCATAACTTCATTTTTCATCTGCTTCACACGGGTAAGGGAAATAAACGAAGGCTGTGCGTGGATACGTGTGTTTTTTTTCATGTTCGCGTTTTCTTTGTCTTATTGTTCTCAGCATTGCATGTATAGCATGCTGCTGTCCGACGATCGATGACTGAATTGCCTCTTTCTTCCTTCTTCGGAGGCCTCCTCGATTCCACGCATAGTGTTCTATCGCAAAATATTACTCTTGATATGTTAATGAGGTGTGAAAGTTTTGCTAGCCCTCAGCGATGGCGGCGACGCGCTACATGCCTATTTTTTTGTACTTTTTTAGGTCTGACCATCAGCCAACATTTAACGTCCACGAGACTGCTTTTTGCCCATGAATGTAAATGTGCAACGGTGGGAGTTGAACCCGTGCACTTGCATATCTCCTCCAGTCGAAAGGCGCATGCGAATGCGTTGAGCCACTGAGCTTGGCGCGCTACATAGCTAGAGAAATTATATTAGCCGTAGCTCTAAAAGGCGCCTAAAGTAGTGAAGCGGATTATTTTGGCCTCTATTCATATATTCGTTCAGATCATCTGTGCACTATAACTGCATCACATAATATATTAGGACGATCGACAATAAGTTCGTCGTGACAGTATATTGTATTTTGGAGCTAAAAATAGTTAAAGTTGTTTGTGAATTAACACATGTTGAAAATAATTGAAAAATAATAATATAATACAATCGCATTGTTTAGACAAATAGGTGAAAAATCTTATGATTTTTATACCGGCTTAGAGAACTGTCGTTAGTTCGAGAAAAAAGATCGTGATTTTAGAACTATTCTTCCAGTCCCGGCTGCCTTCTCTATATAATGTCTCACTTAGGATTTCTTTTATCTTATTTATTTAATATTAATGATATTTATGTTAAGTATTTCTAGAGCATCTGATCGCTATCCACGTTTGTTTGTATGTCTTGCTAGGCGATAGCATACAAAATACGTTTTGTGATGTGCTTACTGGCTATCCAATAACTGCTTGAACAAGTAGGGAGTAAGTTACATTAGAGGCATACATACATATATATACCTAGTGCGACGCTATGGGTATTTTTGGTTAGAGGATGGTAGCTAAGGAACCTACTTTGCTAACGTAGGCAACACCCAATTGGCGGCTTCTCAACAACGTATAGGCTTCAGTCTATTCTTCATCGCATACGTGCTGTATAATGATATAGAACAAAATCATCGTAACTTTGATCCAAGCCAAGTACGTGCAAGTCAGCATTTTTACGTGTGGTTGCCCTAACTTTCCAAGCCCGATGATACACTTATAATGTAATAGGAGTGACAGCAGACTAATGGATCACCCTACTAGTGAAATATGTTGCCAAACAATTAAGTTCAAACTTACAAAAGTGAGATTTTATTAAATCGCACAATGTATACAGCGGGAACAGGCGTGAAGTTTGTATTTCTATCTTTGACATTGACGGATCAAATGATAAATGAGGTCGATGAAAATGCTCATTATTGTAAAAATGAAATATTCCTGGTACCATCGTGGGCCTGCTGCTAACCGATGCACGAGAACATTACCCGTTAACACTAGGTTAGTAATGCAACCTATCATTTTATACAGTATATTATTTGCCACTATGCAAGACGTAGAAACACAGGCTTTCATTTGGCCACTATGTCTTGCTTCCGTATTGCTTTAAGAAGGCTATTCCAACGAGGAGTCGACCTTAAGTAGCATGTCATGTACCAGCAATACAGGCATTGGTTTCACGAAGCCGAAACTATCGACTTTTCGTTGTCGACTCTCTCATGGGCTTGTAAAGCCACTGAGCTCCTTAAGGCCAACAGGCTTGCTTGTTGCATCCGTCCCCACTTCTAGTTTCTGACTGCTAAGGTCCTGTCAATTATACTCATTACATTATGCTAGTTGCTATGCGAATCTGCAAAGACATGAGCCAGAGGTACGCCTGCTAGGCTTCGTCATTTTAGAGGCTTTTTTCACTTGACCAATGCAATCTTTCAATCATCTATTTAGTAGAGAAAGATATGTAGGCATTTGACTCGCAACTGATTTTCGTATTTTTTCTAGTACTTCTTTTAAAAGGAATGATTTGTAAAAAAAAAAATTGTTTTATTTATTATAGAATGAAGAAGCTCCACTGTTTTGCTGAGTAAGTTAATGTAACAGTTTGCCCTACACTAGTATAATATAGGCTATACCGATGCGGTGATCAAGATTGCTATACCACACGTAGAGAATGTAAGTGATATTCGAGGTGGGTAAACGCAAGTGCATGCCTGATGCTATTGACTCAAAAATTTCAAAATATTCTTGTGGTTAAACCGTAAAGCAAGGATGGATTGCAACGATTTAGACAACTTACATTACATCTTATAATTTAACTAATTTTCGCTTGAATCTAGACAGCGTGATTACAAACAGCCATCACCATACTTGCAGTTTCGCTGAGATAGAGGGAAAAATCCATGTTCAGTAGACTATGTTAATTTAAATTCCTGTAGAAACGTTGCTTAATTTTTTTACTAGGTTCGGACTATCAGTATTTGCTTGGTGAGTGCACCGACAAAAACCACTTCGCTAGGTTCAAATTAATAAATCTCTAACTAAGCATTATATATATCTCATACTAGCATTATATTTGATTGTTCATTTAATAAACTTAGCTCCTGTATATTTATTTTCATATCTGATGTGGCTAAATGCTTTCTTACAGCGTTTTAAAGCAGCATCTAAAAGACAGTCTACAACTATTAATTGTACTGGCATAGTTCAGGCCTAGGAGCACTTTGTTTGTCAAAGAAACTACAATTATAGAGGTCTCCTCAGACTACTGCCATCTGGTTATGGTCAATACAATATTCAGATTAGAAACATGACCCTGCTCTATACGAGTTAGAGGGGCAACGGTCAATTCGACAATAAAAAAAACACGGAAAGTGTTAGTTGAGCGGCAAAATTTTGTCGAGCTTTGTATAGTATTGTTGTTTTCCTGTAAAAGAAAGGCAATAATTTGTAGGAACGATCTGGTTGCACGACGGATGTGATTTGTAATGTAGAAAACAATAAAGAAGGTGGGTATTGTATAGCAGCTGTTCTGCATAAAATGGTAGTTTAAGTCACACTGCCTTTTTATATAATAGGTGGCTTCCAGAATGCGGTGTTAATTTTTTTTGTAGCGTTGTTTTATCGACTACCCATAACTGAACGTATAATAATAGGTGTCCCGATATGTCAGCATTAGGAACGTCCAGTTAGATCGCATAAGCGCAATACTTGAGGCGTCTGAAATGACTCTTCTGGACGAAACGCGATAATGACGTATAATTGATCATCTTACGATCGATTACGAAGTACAATGCACAAGGTGCAAATTACGAAGTGCAATGCGATGAGTTCATCGAATGTCTTCGAAAGTACGACGACAACAGGCTTGATACACCACTTACGTGATCATTGCTTCTCTCTTTTGTCATTTATTGGGGCTACATTTTAAGCAAACGTATTTATCGAAATAACTTGATAGTTATACGCAGTTGATTTTAATAAAGCAATCAAAAATGAAGAAAGTCGACAGCAAAATTAGAGTGCGGTCACTCGTTTCTGCACTCGATCTGAATCGACATCGCTAGCCTCATCATTCTCTTCCGTCTTGTGTATCTTTACGTTGTTTACATTACATTTTTTCCTGGGCCTGCATTGCACATCAGTGTTCTGCTATCGCTTTATTATTATTTTACCTGCTGCCAACGCCATATGCCTTTCAGCTTCTCCTGACATATCTACGCCTCTGGTAATATTACTTTTTCTCTAACATGGGCTGTGGCAGTTAGCTCTTTTCCGGGCTTGAAACCTTGGCTTTCCTAAATACATCCTAGATACGTAAACATATATATATATATCGTTGAACGCATACTTTATTTCTCATCTGTTTTACTTGGTAACAGAAGTAAAGGTATTTGCCCCGAAACGGAATCTATGTTTTTGTTGTTTTGATACGTGTTCCATATTTAGTAATATACGTACACGACCAAGCCTTGTATCCAACGTTAGCACAGCAGTTTCAATTACCTTCGTTCCAGATTTTTGCCTCGTGACCCAGCTCATAAAGACCTACCATTTAAGGATGTTACACTCTACGTTAGTTTCGGCCATTCCCCTTAACCCCTTTATACCAAAGACGAAAGAAGCTTTATGCTGGCATTGTTTTGCAGTCTGTTGTGAGAAGGTATCGGCTACATAAAAGAGCTGCAAGAATAATAAAAATTTTCCAATTTTATACGACGACGGTCACCCAATGAGAGCGCGATGTGTACACTGATGCGGCATTCCCATCACAGCCACTTTTCCCCGCCACTTTTGTCTGTTCCACTTAGCTGTGCGGTGTTGCAATCGGGTCAATGCAAGAAGGCATTCAGTAATTTCTATCGGTTGTCCAATCAATTCGCTCTTAGCTCTTTCTCCCCTATAGTCATTCTAGTTTCGTTGCACTCCTGCACATTGAGCGTCTGTCTCCTTGCTATTTCTTCCTTCACTTTACGTTGCATCACTTTGTAATTCATTCACCATGCTGTGAGGCCTCTTTCCATTCGCGCGTCCACAGCACACATTTCACAATAATAACAGAAACAGCATCCGCAACAAGAACAAACATAAACACTGGAGAGACAGTCACTCCCGTAGAAGCAACAAACATTTTGGTAGTAATCGCGCCTTGTACCTTACAATCGACTCAAACCTGGTGGTTATATATTGAAGATCAAGCTGATCTTGTTGCAGTTATTGCCATAATTGTGAAGGTTTAAAGGAATTTTAGCATGCGTCACAGGGACGAGGACGTCTTGTAATTAAACTTGCATGCTTCAAATATATTATCTAATCAACGCTCGGAAACAAATATTTGAGATACTCCTAAATCATGGTGTGAAAAGGAAAGATAATGCAATGCTTGTTGGTGTTAAATACCTTTGCCTACGTGGACGTTAGTTATGTGATTAGTGCTTTTCTGATATCACTGTGTGCAAATAAACACGCTAATCCTACAGTCACCTATACCAAGTTCTTTCGTTATTTTTATAACAAATCTAATTGCGTGATCGTGTGGTTCAGATAATTACTACAGTCAAGCTCGATAATTTGGCGCATTCGCGTGCGTGTTTCCATTGGAGAAGATACGTAGGTCACAGGTTCGTTTTTTTGTTGTTGCACTTTTACATTTAGGGGGTCCGTTTTACGAAGTAATGCAAAAGCGTCGCACAAGCGTCGACAATGCGTTAGATAAGCCCATAAATGAGATGATGTATTTTCAATGGACGATTGAACCCAATATCTAATGATCGCTATTTTCAGAGCTATATCGCAACCAAACCCATATTTGTGCAAACATAATTTTGAATCGATAAGAAGGAAATGCAATATATTGTTCAGTTACCTTTTCACAGACTATACAACGAACGGCCAAAAATACATATTTAATTATAGTCTCCCTAGAAAAGGCCCCTTGAGACATTACTGATGCCTTTCAAAACCCAAGTAACATAATTTGATGGAGCCTTTAGCTTGAAGTTAGTTGCTTTAATTGCGGAAGACTTTTGAAGCTTTTCTAACCCTGGTGACTAATTTACACTGAACCATGAGCTACCGAATTTAAGAGCTTGGTGAAAGACAGGTCTCCTATGTGTTTAGGTAAAGCTCGGTTATTACAAATCAGACTTGAATATATTACGGTAACCGATTATGGGTAACCATAATCATATCGTGTAAAATGTATAAATTGCGTGGACACAAATTTTTCCAAGGAAAAACGAATATTATTAGAATACTTATATAACAGCAAAATCATATGTACTTTCGCGCCCTTTCTGTTTATCCATGGTGATAACTGCATATTTATATGCAGTCGCAGACAAAAAAGTCACGGGCAGCACTGGAAGAAAGATGAGGCCGTGTTCATATGCTCAGAGACACGCAAATATAGACACTAAGGCATTTATACTCACAGTAAAGTGTACTCCCCTATTTAAAAAGCGTTTTGCATCTTTTGTTTGAAAACAAATCGCACTCCTTGCTTTCCTTTAAATTTCTTAAATTATCTTCGTAAACAGAAATCGGACTTTACATCAATTGACATTTCAAGAACAAAATATGACAAATTGACAATATGTCCTTTCAATTCAATTTATGCAGTAATATCGCAAAGAGATGTCTAGTGGAATATGCCCCTGTAATAGTGAAGACTGTGTAATTGTGGGAACACATAAGACAAATGCTGACATGTACTCTCTTGGGAAATTACTTGTCTTCGCGCGCGTTTTCGTAGTTGGCACCTCGAAATGTCCGCCGTCACCTTTCTACCGGGCAAGCATTTGAATCAAAAAGCCAATAAATTCTCTCTTTTTTCGACTGAGCGCTTCGACCCATGAGTTGATATTTCACAAGATTAAATTTTCGACGGTCATAGGACACAAAGCATATACGCACACACTCCAAGATTTTCGAAGATCTTGCTTATCAGTGCGTATTTCCGTAACTGCTGGAAATGGAACTTATATATAGGTTGCATTTGCTGTTCTGTTTCAGTAGAATTGATTGTAGCAGCACAGAAAATAATTTCAGTTCATAACATGAATGAACCTTGACCAAGAACAACCGTGCAGGTGCCTTCCTCTTCTGATGCTGCCTCGGCGCGCAGTGAGCATAGCATAGTCCTTACGAATGGCATCGTTGCTATACGGAGTTTCAATTTTGAAAATTGCCTTATTGTCTAAGTGAGTGAGTCGTGTATTTCACCCATTGATACATGGAAAGATCAGAAATAATATTCTCTCTTTCGTTTCAGCGTGTTTTTGCCTAAGCCATAGCAGCTGCGCTCTTAAAGCTGAATGTCGATGAATTCATGTCAATCTGGATTCTCGCGCAGACTTCTTATAAGCACTTAATAATTAATTTGCAACTACGGATATTTTCTGTCTGAAAATGTTTGCACGAAAGACAGCTGTTGAATGCGAGTTCAGCAAAGAGATGGTTTATTTTAGGGGCAGATGTGTGAGAATGAGGCCTTGCTTAGTTATGTGACATTGCTGCAGTTGATGTTGCCTGCCATTTCCTTAAGAGACGTTCCGCGTTTCAGTTCATGGGAACGATTGCTTCTAGTAATTATTTTAATTTACTATTCGATACGAGTCGTTGATTACATCAGTTTGCCAGGGATAATATATAACACAGCCATAGTTTGTAATAAACTAGACCAAGAGCAAAGAGTTCGAAATATGCAGCCTACGAGCCTGCATGTATGCGAGTGCCGAGATTTACTTTTAGTGCCTGTCTCCGGAGTATTTCTCTTGTCAAACTGTCAGTCACATCATGTTGCATTTTGTTCCAAGATGTTCTCAAAAACTACGAAAAAAGTTATTTTTGTGTGAGAGTTCGTGGACAAGTCTGAATGGGCTGATAAGAACTCAGGAGGCTTTATGGTTATTAATCTATACTGTTTCCCGTAATGTACATAGCATTTTTTGATACAAGTTGTTTTTTTGATAACCAACGGGTTGACGTTTCCTCATGCCACACACAGCCTTTCATATCTTAGAAGATTACGTTTCGTGGAAATAAGCGAGACACCAATAAGTTAACTGTGTGTTACCCGTTGTTATTGTGGAAGTTGTGAATTAAAATTAACAACATATGAGCTAACCTCGTTGAATAGTTGACGCAGTGAGTGCGATATGCCTGTCTGTTCACGTTTTTCAAAAATAGAATTTCAAATTACATCATTGCGTGTAAAATATTAAGCTAATAATAGCCTGTAGCTAGAACAGTGTTTGAAGGTGGTGGAAGGGGCGATGTAGCAGGCCCTTCGAGAGCAGGCAGGTAGCGAAGATTCAATCTTTGCATCGTTGATCAGCCTCTAATGCATATTTTAAGTGCCTATCACATACATCGCATATTATAAGGAGGCTCTACCCAAAGAGTTAACCTCATCGAAGTCTCCTTCTAAATGTCAAGAGAGCTAGCTACTTTTAAATGTAAATGTTTAAATTAAATGAGAAATTAAATAACATTTTGTGTTCAGCTTGATCTACTCTTATCTTCAATAATTACATACAGTACAAAACATCTGGTAAAAAAAACAAATTAATTATACGTATATCGTATACGAATGTTTCTATGAATTATCCGAATCGACAAATTTTATAAAATATTCCAAATTACTTTTTCGAGTGTTGACACTATCTGAATGTGAGTTTCACAATATATAGTGCAATATAAAAATATTCCTTAATTTTTTTGGTTGAGGAATACTGCATAGACGCAGTCCGTGTAACTTTAATAACTCTAATTGTTTTGCCACAACAGAAGGTGTTATTTTGGAATCTTATGAACCCATCCAGTGTATCGAGCTTTCCAACTCCTTAAATGTTTCAATGACCGCAGCTTCATGAAGTCTACTTACAGTATTCAGCACAATTGACTATCTAAGAACAACAAATTTTGCGTTGATATTATAAATGGATACTCCGTACCCCATCTAGAGCGTAACCGTGTTTTCTTCTGTATGGGCCCTATATTTCCATATAGTGTAGACATTTTGATATAATTAAACTTTTCTACAAACAAACGTAAAGGTCGAGTTTTTATCACCAAAATAACGGAAAATGATATTCCAGGGGGCATTAGCCGGCCAAGCAACCGCTGTAATGTGCATTTAAAGCTTTGAAAAAGAGGTTATCATAACGAGTAAAGTACGATCCTATATTAGTGAACCGGAGTAAGTAGCTATTCGAAATTTATCTAATATCATTGTTAAGGTCTATGACCTTTATCTTTCCTGATAATCGTTAACGGGTTGTAGTGTCGGGTTTATCGATTTTTTCTTTAAGCGAAAGGAGTATAATTGTAAAGGAATGCGTATTCTCTGCTCTTACTGTAAGTTTTTACTGCCTTTTAGCTGTGCTAGTGTGAGACAACGAGAACGCTGATTTTGAAGCTATGGCAAGGTACGGCAGACTGGTACATACTAGACTAATGCATTTGTCTGTGCATTGGTGCCAGGAAATAGTTGCTGCCTCTCCTTAGCTAATAATGTGATGAGGACAAATCTCTTTGGTGTCTAAATTCGTGTGTCGGGTGATTCACTATGCAAGCTTTCGCCTCTGTATGTACATCTTTAGCCCGAAACGTATTTGCACCCACTTGCATTAACTGGGATTTGCCACATTGAAAACTCAAATCAAGACACAAGAATTCTTTCGAAGTGGCAAAATACTAAATACCTCCATTGGGAACGGACGTGCTAGTAAAGTCAACTGGGCCAGTATTTCGCAGTTATCTTTGTTTATTCAGTGAGTTCCTACCATCAAACTACATCAGAATTAGCGGATTTTCCGCGTTTGCGTAAAAGACCATTTTCAGTCCCGAAACTACCGTTAAGTACGCAGTAAATGCCTCAAGCGCTCCTTTTATTTAATCAACGAGTACTATTAAGATCGTTATTGGCAGCAGATAATTTGGTGTTATATGAATCTACCTAGTACCTAATCCAATTTTCACTAAAGTTATCCAAAGCCATTTTCTAACTAACAGTTAATTGAAAGAACTTATATGAAGAAGTTTTGCAGGAGAACTAATAAGATGCTAGGAAAGCCAGAATAATGGCAGCTGGGAACGGCTCTAGTTTGTTGTAGCCAAGAGCGCTCATCCGGCCAAACATCGTACGGCTTATATGTACTCCTTTCCAAAGCAATTCTAAAGCTAAGGAGCGCCGCCTCCAGGGATGACAGCAAGTGTAATTAAATTGAGTAAACATGATAGAAACATCAATAAAATACAACATGCTAGGGAACATAACGAGGAAAGTGATGTAACTTCTGTAACGTTAGAGTGATGTATGTTTATACAGTTCAAATGATTTGTTTCTCTAGTAGCTCAAGTGCACTTTTTACATAATGATTCTGAATCGCGTTTTCACTATTCAAAAGAGCCTGTATAACTTTCTGTTGCTGCTTCAAAGTTCTTCCAGCTGACACTTACGTCAATCCTTAAGCAAATTCTTGCGGTGCTTTGTCAGCAACGACTCAGGCTATAAAATGTAATGGGGCAGCATTGAGATGACGAAAAAGAGGTGCTGACGTTGAAGATAAAAAAGCGGCGTCTTCAATTATTTCCAGTTTTTCACTCACAGTTGTAGCGTACATCTAATATCAAATAGACACTGCGAAATTTTGGGGCGAAACTCCAAGATTTGCAACGTCCATACAATCTTTATTTTTTTTAATATCATAGTATTTTATTATTGAAGAACCTTATTTTTGAAAATATTTAGGAGATATTTTTTAATCAACTGCCCTGACCACTCAAACAAGTACGCACGTTAGCTAGGTAGAGTGAGACCTGGCTTTTCGACATTAGTCCATCGTATGCGCTCAATTGTCAACGCAGTCGCAAGTGTATGGGTGATCCGGCGGACTTCACCTGAACCGAAAAAGAAAGGAGGTTTCCTCTTGTTATGCGAAACCTTGTCAGTTCAATTTCTTAATTATGTAACTACCCTGTGAGTAAGGTTACGGAATGGCGCCCCGTCCAGCTCAAATCACCCAAATTTCTCGGTTAAAGCAGTTTTTGGTTTAGACTTGGCTACGTACCTTTTTCACGGATACGTTATTCTTGCGCTTGCTAATATTTCCGCATTTTACACAGTTCGTCTAGCCTTGAAGATATCAAAAAGGATGAAGTTCTCGAGGCATTGCCTATCTATCCAATAACTTCACGAAGCGACGAGCCACCATCTCCGTGCTATACTTTTGTATAAGGGTCCAGCGCTCGCGTTCTTGAAGATTGCTTACAAGCCATCTGGAGCTATTTCGCCACTACTTTCAAAATAAATTGTTAAGAAATTGAAACTGGTTAATATAGCCGCACCAACATAGTAATAAAAGTTCTGGAAAAAGTACAACTGCTGTACATTTCTACAGCGTCATTTAATCTTTGTGAAGAAACTGTTTCCTAATGTATATTAACTAAACATCTAGCGTGACCTTGAAGGGCCTTCGTGTCTGACAATTGTAAGTTTATTATTGCCTTATTTTTTACATTAACTAAGACGTATAGATTGCAGTCTAGTGCATCAATAGTGTTACCCTTCACAGCAGCTACAAATAAATGTCGAAATACGTCTTACAACGTTGACGTTTAGGCTCGGCTAGTCGAAATTTTCAGAAGGAAGTAAGGAATCGCGTTAACTCCCTTTGAACGTTCAGGCCGCACACCGTATGTCAGTAAAGGCAACCGCGAATAGTTGTGTATGGTTGCGAGGGAATGAGGTAAAGACTCGGAGTCGAAAACTGCGCTCAATTCTGCTTGACGGACTCTGGGTTCCGTCACAACTGAACTAGCTGGCGCAGCTGTAGGAGCTGGTACAAAGCGCGAGAGCGGAATAGGGGTCGAGTATCTCTAGAGCTGGAAGTCAGCCAGGGGTTAGTCGTAGCTGAGGCAAAGCTACCAATTTTAAAGAGACGATACATATATTTTCGCGGAGACAGAAATGAGAGTGTTTCAGAGTTGGCCATAATAGGCGAATAGCGATATACAGACAGGCAAGCAGACAAAGGGGAAGCACGAAGAGGAACGGTCGAAGAGAAATTTGGCGAGGCGGATGACGGATCAGGATTCGGAAAGAGTCATCTTGAATTTCTCTATTTACCTTCATGATCCTCTGCCTTAGTGAATCGGATGACGTTTTAAAGAATCGGGGATCTGATTTGAAGGTTCACCAGCGTTCACTTCAAGGTTCGCGGCGGTCGTGGCTGGGACCGCGGCTGTGATCAGGGCAGCATTCACCGTAGTAATGGTACTAATAAGTACGTAGTAATGGTAGACGCAGTAGAGCGGCGGCGGTTGTCGGATCGAAATTCTAATCATCTCCTCAGTGATAGTAAACTGTCTACCAGTAGCGTGAGATAAAACTCACCAGGAGACTGGGGTGGAAGGCCGTAAGCATAGAAAGACACACACATTCAGCGGCCGACGTAGAGAACATTTACCCTAATGCGGTTAGTAACTTGACATCTTAGAAATGACATCTGAAATGGCGAAAAACAGAAAATGCGAAAAACAACCACATTACGAAGACAATCGAAAAAACGCCACTCCCTATAAATTTTAGCAATACCTTAACCCTGATTTCGGTGGATTCACTAAAATAATCAGTCCTTACACATTGTAGGTTACCAAGCATATTATTAGAACGTAAAAGCCGTTATTGCTATTTCAAAAGCCTCCACCACGCATTTCGCCCCATTTGCCAATCTGATTGTGATGGATTGTGACCGAATCTAGGTTGGTTCGGAATTATCAAATTAATGGTCGCAACGGTAGTAAGTGACGACAGTGTCTGAAATGATTAAATCGAGAAAATCATAGTCCGCCGCAGTTGAGCCAAATGATTAAAAACTGCGCTTACTAATTCGCCCTATGGCCCTTTGTTTCATTCGATCTAGTCAAGAGACCTACCTTATTTTGTTGCCCTGTAAAAACTCGCTTGTCGTCTTAATCTAAAATGGGAAAGGAACAAATCTCATTTCAGCTGGTATAGGCTAATTGTCAATACCCTCTTCATAGCTAAATTCCTTCACACACGCAATATTCATGATGTAACCTCTCTATAGCGTTGATTCTTATATTATGCTTGCACTTTTACACGATGGATGTTCTATTGCCATCTGCCAATGCTACACGTCCTATCTGTTTCATCAAATGAGATGCAAACAAACGATATCCTTGTCCATAACGCTTTCTGGGAATATCGATCAAGAAATTGTCTTTAGTCCTGTGCTCCCTACTAAAAACGTTATCCCTCGAAAACTCTTGGTGTCAATAAGAAGAGGGTAGCATTTACAGATAACTCTATTACCTCAATCTAAGCAAACAAAGCTGACGTTCTGAGAGTGATAGAAAAAAACCTTTTTTTTTAAGTATCCAGGTAAGGCCTACGATTCAGCATTACCCCCCAAGCGTGGCAGAGCCATCATGTTCCATTGTGAAAGTTGCTCAAGCTGTAGTGTGCAGCTGAATACTCAAAAAATGTGCTTAGGAAAATTCACAAAGCCCTTTCCCAGCTTATGTAGGTCCATCTTCTCGAAATTCCGTATCAAAATTTCAAGTCTGGCAAAATAATGCCATATGGGTACTTCAGGCCTGCCGTGTTATCTTTATAGTAAGCAATATCAATGCAGATATATTCTTTTAAGTGTCTTTCACTTTCTTCCTTCTTTCAGTAGTGCTACCTAATGGGTTATCATCATATTTGCTTAATTGCAAATAAGGAAGCCTTCATATATGCAAGATTACAGGTCAATATTCAAGTTACATTTTTTAACGAGTAAGCTAATTGATCACATCTGGTATTCTTTGCAACTCATGTGAGGCGAGCTCAAATATGAAAGACTTCGGTAAACTATTTGACTGATTCAGGTTTTAAAGGTTGCCACAACTTCAATACAATGTGTATGGTTTTTCATTTGTTTACATTTCAGATGATCTGGAAGTTAAACAATCGTATCAAGATACAACCATACAAAAAAGTTACTGATTTTCTCTGTTTCTATGAACTCGGAATGTAATCTTTTATCCCAACGTTACATTTGTCTATATATATATATATATATGTATACGCATAGAAATTGTCTTTTCCGACAATTTATATATTTTTATCAGTAGTTGCTGTTATCACTTAAGTGGCTGCAGATAAAAGGCAAATATGTTTGAATGATGTTAGATAGTAAGAGGTGATCCCGGTAGCGGTGCATTCGCGTGCGTCTTGCGACCGAAGGAGACACGTGGGTACACGCGTTCGATCCCCGCCGTTGCACATTTACATTTATGGAGTCCGTCTTACGAAATAATGCAACGAGCGGCACCGTGGACGTTAAATATAAATTGATGGCCAGCCCTAAAGATATTTTAGGTAGTTTATAAACCTGGTAACCAATGAGACGTATACACCTTGGTCGGTAGTGGAAACAGGAGTGCCATTATTCCGGAGATACATTGGCCGCTTCCCACCCTGGCGCCTGCCTGGCTCTTGCGCGATGCAAATGGTAGGATAGTATAACTAAATACTCCTTTTTACGATTTTTAGCAACTGAGCAGTATGGAAGTTGACCTCCCAATTTTTCCCATTCGACGTCCAACCAGATCCTCACCTCGTTAGTCGTTGCTGCCGCACGGTTTTACTCTGATAAAGAGCTTCCCAGGAACGACTCAACTCTTGAAATGCCAAGAGATAGAGAGAGGAAGGGCGGAACTGATTTTGATCAGTCTGTTGTAGCCAACTGGTATTTTCTGCTTCTCCATCGCAACATTTGCCATTGCTACATTTGCTGTCTCTCTCTCCCTCTTCATCTCAAAATTTGCTGGGAGGAATGGGCGCGCTTTTCTCGCCGCTTCTCTCAATATCCCTTCTATTGTTCTAGTTTCCTTCGGCGCCGCGAAGACTTCCTAGTTTTGTCCCTCAGCCACGGGCATCGCTACGAGCACTCATGCAGATGACGATAAGATTTACGACAGCGAAGACGAAGTCGAAATTGGAAGTCTGCAGGGCCACCGCAGCTAAGCAGGCAACCATCCGCTTCAACACTAGACCAAAGCCAGGCTCTAGTCTTGGGGGTCCCGTTTTCCCTACCTTTATCATGCCACCAGGCAGATACAGCGAAATAACTAAGCTGTGTCGTCTTTTTCGTTATTTCGCTATTTTGTGCCATGAGCTGTTTAAAATATTTAACGGCGGTCCAATATTTCATCACGACAGCGGCGCCGTTTCTTTGGCCGTTGCCTCACACAAAAGGGTGAGTGCTAATGCTGACGTTGAACACTCACGACGGAATGAATCGGGTTGGACTAGGGCCTGCAGAGAGCAGTGGAGGATGGGGCGGTCAACATCCACTATCGGTCTCTCCCCGAGACCCTTTTCTCAAAGGCCTCCTATGTTCAGTCTTTTTCAACAACATGCAACAACGTACACCACCAGGCTCTGAAGGCCTCGTGCATGCGGAACAGGGTAGCGGTGTCAAAGTCAGGCGACAACGCTTAATAACAAAGTTGGCAACTAGCTTAACTAATTACTTCACGTGGAGATTCTCTCGTATCATGGCTGAGCCACATCCAAAGTGCCATGCCGTGTCTATACGCGTGTGTATAACCGTCTGCCTAGCTTATAAATGAGCAATGATTTGTCATGTATATATTACATATATAGTGCTATGTATAATTTATTTAAGGCTAGATATCCTCTCTGTTATCATAAAGAACTTGATGATTGTGAGCAGATGCTGAAAACTACGCCGTATGGAAATAAAAATGAAAATAAAATCTACGTACCTTTAAGTAAGCCTAGCATTCATTTTAATTGAGCACTCATTGAAAACGTACGCAAAATTAGTCTACTACAGAAGTCCATTTTATTCACTAGTGGTCCACATTCTGCTTCACAACTGTCACCTAAATCGCACATAAGGTGCAATTGATTGCATAAACTTATAAACCTGTATTTTTAGGCGCGATTTCTCTGGGACACGTCTAACATTTTAAACGAACTTTCTCAATTACTTGGTGTCATATATACTTATAAATCTAACAAAACTTTTCAGCAATATGAATTTCCAGTTTCTTCTGAAAACTCACGTAATATACTTCGATAATCGCACATATCTAGAAGAAAACAGTAGAGGGTGAATTACAGATTCTCAAGGTCCTACGCAGTGTTAGGGGGCTACATAGGAGTACATTTTGTGTAACAGCCATGCTGAGTTCTCTTAGAGTTTCGACCTCAGAAATCGCTGCTCGATAACAAAATTAAAATAAACTCTCTACCCTCCCCCGTTTTGAACAAATCAATTCTCTCATTAACTCAGCGTTCCTATGTTACACGCATAGAGAGTATGTGCCATCAGCAGAATTCCAACGTTCGACCGGTAGAATTAATACCGCTCCACGTACATTATAACAATGACCAGTTTTGCATTCAGCTACCTAAACGCCTCAGTTACTACTGCGATTGGTTTCACAATTCCATTCTATCACTCAATTCTATCGAATTTAAACGAAGTTCCTTTTTGCTACATCAAAATAAGGCTACAGGGTACTGACATGTTTCGACCTGTCTCTGGGAGGGACTACACAGCCATGCTAAGCAAAGATGTTTTTTTAAACATGAAATGCGTTGTGCTTATCTAAGGAAAAACGATATATATATATATATATATATATATATATATATATATATGTCGTGTTTGTGCAACGCCTTTGATAGTTTGGTGTTTGCGCAATGTCCTTGAGATCTCACTGTGTTAATGGGCACATAGTTTTCTAAGAGAATTCAGGCTCAACCTCACTTTGTGATTTTGAGATTGTTGACTCAGAAACTTTCGTATTAGAAACTGCCATCGAGAAAATCCATAAAGGTAATTTTAACTGGTCATTTTCTTGTTTAGTTTTACCTCTAATTAAGAAACAAGAAGCACCGATAAGCGTAGAATTTGTGTTAAAAATAACGAATATAAGTAAATTTCACTGGCAAATGATGTGGGAGCAAAGAAAAAAAATGGGGGAAAAGTGCTTCGAAAGAAAACTGAGATGGGAAAAGATCCGATGGGTGGAAAAAACCTATTAAGAATTATGGCTCAATATTCGCTTCGAATGAAATTTTTGAAGAGAGGTCGTGAAATAATGTGTGATTTATTTGCTTCGAGAGTTTTTGGTAATGTTTTTATAATATCATTTATTGATGTTAGTGACTACTATAGTAAACTAATTGCACACGTTTATTTTTGTGGCGCGAATCTTGTCGCCCATGAAATGCCGCTGCGCTGAAAATATACTGTTCCAACCTGAGTCAGCTTTTTAAACATATTTTTATACAATTCAAAGGTTGTAACACCCACTCTTTCATCTATTGTTCTTTTTGTTGTATGTATTTAGGATGCAAGCTTTACTAGTATGTCAGACAACAAAAACAGGAACGTTAGTGTTAGTTTGATATTAGGCAAGCACAACTCCACATTGAGGTTTTCGCAAACAAAATTCTACAGGATATCTCGGACATTTTATAAAGACAGTTTAACCAACCAGTTGTGATTGGTGCTTTGAACTTTCTTTAATAACAATATTTACCTGTAGTGTAGGTGAATCTAATTACCGTTTGTTATATAGTAGATATTTATATTTCATTACTTCTTCTTTATTTACCTTTATTCATTCATTCATTCATTTTTCTTTCTCAAGTCAGGATTATATTACAGAGAACCCCCTGTGTTGTAGAAAAGACGTGATAACGTTTTTTTGTTAGCACGAAGTCATACTTGACAAAATTTAATGCTCGTTGTTATACACTTCATGTTTATATTAAAATCGCAAGATTACCTAATCATTTAGACTTCGTGACTGCAGTTTACGCTAAGCAACGTGTAGAAGCGGGCGGACGGACGAATTAAAAAATCCGTCTACTATCTTCGTTTTCATAGTGGATAGCAAGCCTAAATTCGCCATTTCGAAGTGATAAAGGGGTACGACAAAAGCTATCCTCCGGCAGACAGGTTAGTTGGGAACTATGTGTTAGCGCTTATCCCATGTGCGTTCATGCCTTTTTCCCATTCTGAACGATGGAGTCATTGAAAGACGTGCAAGCAGTGCGTTCACTCTCTCAGGCCCATTGAAAGTTTTAGTTGGCAGCCAGCTCATCGCCTTCGAATGGAGTTCCTGTGCGGCTTGCTATTCACTAGTAATAATATTTAAGACCACGCCGGCTTAGAAGATAAACTTGACGTGAGAAGCAATCTGAGTTTCATAAGCTTTAATAGCGTCAACTTAAGTATGTCGTGTCTCCTTTCCTGGGCATTTATCCGAATGCCCATTGCATTATCAAAAATGCGCTACCTCAACAACACTACCAGACATCGTAGTCAACAATCTAAGGTGACACAAAAATGACATAACTGGCAGCAACGAAGTTCAGGCTATTGTACGACAAATGCAAGGACGAACTTAAGACGAAGATAAATTAGAAACCAATCTTGGCAATGGCTGGACAAACAGGGGATCCCGTCTTTGAAGAGCTGACACGGAAGGAACGATGATAGCTGCAAACTGCGCTTTTTTAACTTCACCCTCATTTGTCGCCGGCTTTTATACGCACATACAAAAATGTACGAATGTCTCTTGTGACTGCACATCCTGTAATTAGTCTAGTCTATGACTGCAGATACACGATAATAGCATTTGCGAATTTGCTACTCCACGAAAAATAACATAGCGATAAATTTAAATTGAAGTACACCAACAAATGTAGGAATTTTAAATATTGGTGTGCAGTGTTGTACATAATTTACTACGAATAATTATAGAGGTTTATGTGTCCGGCGACGTAGATACTTCTTACTACTACTTTTACAAGAATTGGAAGAAGCGCTGTAATACTTGCAGTTCCGTCAGTAAACATTGCACTGTGTTATGGTATCAAATTATCTGTCCTCAAACTTATTTTGTAGTCACTCTACGCGCTTACTCGAGTGTGCACTCATATGACTCAGAAAAATAGAACGGGCGAAATATGTTGCATAACGCTTCTAAAGCTATTCCTTTGCTCTTTAAATATACAAGGAACAGCTACGTGTGCCACATGTCTGGCTGCACACCAACGGTAAACAGGCCTATAGTGAGGCTAAAGACCCAATATACAGAAATGAATTTGTAATGGAAAAAAGGGGCACATGCTTGGCGTGAGGTCAAGAATCTTTTGTTTCGCTTTACAGTTTCGAAAGCGTATTTAATACGGGAGGCCACACAAAGCACTCGAAATTGCAGTCCGCTATTTTCTTCTTTGGTATTTAAATGAGGTGTAAATGAAGTAAAATAAACTAAATTTGCGTAAATAAATATTCCGTGTCATACGCAGTAATTATACGTGTATCAACCAAAGCAGTGTCAGAAGTCAAAAATAGCATTTTTCATAAAAATAGTACTAAAGTGGAAGTGACACAATATGAATATAAAAACAGCAGTGACAGAAATTAGACATGCACAAACATAAAAGGGGCATCAATACACATTTAACGATTACCATTTGGGCGTCTGTGACAAATTACGTCGGGTATTGTTGTTAAAATCAGCAATACGGGTATGGTATTCTTTCGTACACCTCAAAAAACCGTCGGAGTACAACAAGTTGTTTTGTTATAGACGAGAAAAGGCTTGAGCTTGGACTTCCATGAAACATTCTTAAGGTTTCAATAGCCTCCGCCACGTTTAACGGCTGTGCACAAATCGCCCTCGAGCGTGGTTGGTTAAAATAAAGTAGTATGGAAGTGTCGCTCGCGTACGTGAATATTTTACGGACATGATTTGCCAAAAACTCTAAGCAAAACGAAGCTCAAGAACATGAGCTTGTGAAGCCTAGGTACGGTCCTCTAGGGTGTACCGATATTGACTTCTTCTCATGTGGACTTAGCCCATGTGGACTCATCAGACTCTAACTGCCTGCCTCTTTGCAAAGAGATGTGACTTGAACCACACGATTGTCACTAGTGCACATCCTGAACATTCTAAAGTTTGAAGGAAGAACAAGTGTCGCCAGCAATTTAACGTCGCAAAAATGTTTAAATAATTTTCTAAATTTAAACTTATCATTATTAACTGTTCAATTGCCTTATTCTATTTATTTTTAATAATGATTTTAATTGTCGAAATTCCATCTCCTTGAAAGTCCCCACTAAAATCCATATTTTAAATGTCTTCACGTAAAAATAAAATAACATTATTTAATAATTTTTAATAATATTTTAATATTTTTTTAATAGATATACCTTCACCCTCAAATATTAACTATATATGAAATTTGGGATCTATTTTAGGCTTATGTTTAATTACACAAATTTTAACAGGAATTTTTTTATCTTTTCATTACTCATGTAATACTGATCTATCTTTTAGCTCCTTTTCTCACATTATCAACAATGTAAATTATGGATGAATATTTCGAAACGATCTTGAGGCAGATTTGTTTATTATCTTTGGCCTCGGTAATCTTTTGCCAGAGGTATGCGAGCCCCAACTCAATCAAACGTAACTCACGTAAGCTGAATTTAGATACATACCGGGTCTCATTATCGCTAACCTTTCAAAAGAGTTGGACAAGTATTTAATCAGTGATATTGGGCACTGAGCAGGCCACGTACGTTCTCGCTTGTGTCTAAAGTGAAACACCATTTTAGCCTCTACTTTGGTGGGGAGAGCACCAGTGTTGGTGGATAAGTTGAAAATATTAGGTAGTAAGCAAGCAAGTGAGAACCGAGACATTTATTTTTAATAAATTGCCAAAAACGTTGGTAGATCCACAAGCCTAGCCCGTCTTCGAATTTTGAGGAACTAGTTGATTTTCACACGCAGTGACCTCATCAAACCCGAACGGCACCAGATTGATGCCAGCAGGTCCCGTATCTTTGTTCGGACGTCACAAGGAACCACGGTACTCTAATCAAGAACTACGAATTGCTTGTTGACCTCATTGGCAATATTCTGTAAGAGCTGCAGTTGTCAAGGTGAAGCACTACTTAAAATAATGCATTTTTGCTTTAAAACAGAATTCATTAATAGGCTTTTATAGGTGAGAGAAGTTATCTTTCAGTATCCTAAACTCGTCATGTAAAAAAGATAATAAGGAAAGCAAAATAGAACCCATAGAAACTATGTCGTAGACAACATTGAACAGTGAGTGTTTCTGTGGATGAAATGTCTGAAGTAAAAATTAAAAAATATACTCCTTGAAATCAGAATTTCATTCTGTACGAAGGTTTACTACGTGAATCGTACCGTCGCCATTACTTTCAAACATACGTGAAAACGCGGTACAGCTAAAACGCATATAAATTCCTGCGTTTGCCTCTCTGACTCACAACCATGCGAAGAAGCTGAAACCAGAAATGCTATAACTAGCATTATCCATTTAGTAGAGACACTTCATGTTCAATTGATTTTTGAAGGTCTCTGACTACCCAACCTGGACCTCCATTTTGCGTTAATAGAATTGCAGCAAAATTATTAATGATCTAGAAAATGAAAAATCATGTTACACACCCACTAATACTAAGTGTATTAGTATTATTTGTGTTAAACCAGTTGACAATTATGTCGATACATTTTTCTTTTCAAGACCCATGCTAATATCAAGTGTTGCAGCCACACATAGTCCTAACGCGCTCAAAACACCTTGTGCAACTTCAGCTGTTTCAAGGCAGAGAGCTCTCAAAATACAAAACATAAGACCTATCGCTGAGTTTGTTTGCTTCACTGTCCTCAAAACTTTACAATTTAAGGACATGTAAAACGTCTTTCTGAGAAATTTAACGGCCTTCCTTACGTTAATTTCTGATTAGTAACGACATCTTCACTGCGGCAGAATACGTCTTATTGTGGACGTTTGGGTTACTTTGCCTTTCTGTGACATCAGATTGTGCCGCCGGCAAGATACCAATGACTCCGCATTTGTCGCGTCCGGATACTTGGTTCTTGCTTGTTGAACATTGGTTTCATGTCTTCCGCTTATCAATTTCAACTGCTCGAGTTAGACAGAGCAACGGCGTTGAGGAGTAAGGTCTTTTATGTTCCCGTATTTAGACGGAGTCTCACAGGATTTAGCCGAGTGACTCGACTGGCGCAACTTCTGTAGGCTATCCCACCCATGCGTACCGCAGCAGTGTGATTCCGTCTATGCCATCAGAAACTAACGGCATGTATTGTAACCTTTTAAGGTTTGCATGTAAGAAATACTTCGCCAACAAATCCTGCCAGAGCTCTCTGTCTAAGGGCCACAAAGGGTTCATTTCCACTTTCTCTTTTTGTATTTCCATTCTACCTCACAGCAATTACCTCGACCTCCTTCAAAGCTAACACCAACTCATCGCCAGTAACGCCTCAGTTAACCTTCGCTATCCTGGTCAAACTATGTGCCAGTGCTCTGCAGTGAATGGCCATAGGAATGTTAAGAACGGTGAGTTCCATAACATTGTTCGCATCCTCTATTTGGATTCCCATTTAGGCTGCGGGTACTTGAGTATTACAACAGAAGAAAATTTTTTTGAAATGGCTTGCTTGTCGATCTTATTTTTCAGCAATTCTTTATTTATTTTGCATGCCGTGGCAATACGGAACCGCATCGCGGCTCTTCGCATGTATTTCACGGATGATGGTTAGTCGAGCTTCTGCCTTTTCGATTTGCTTCACTCTGCACTCTCTGCTATCTGGAGACTATCCGTCCTTATTTTCTTCATTAGCAGTTCTAGCGGTGACGCCTCGTACATGCCATTATTGGTAGTTGCATTGTTCTGGGGTTCTTGCGTGCCGTTTGCTGCCCCAAAATAGGTCCCTCAAGTAAATACTATAATCAAACAGATCCTTTCATAAATTTGAATAGGGATTCGCAAACGAAGCTCGCGTATATGTTTTATGAATAATAAACTGAATTTGCATTAACCGAAAAATACATCTGTATGAACACTTCTCACAGTTTTTTCCTACTACTCTCGTTAAGATGGCTACCCTCGATGGCTCCTGTATTAATCCTGTTGTGTACACACCACTAGGTGCTTTTAGTTCCTCGTCCTACATGTTAATAATTTAAACTCGACAGCAAATCGTTCTCTTGTGATCTTCCTTATAATGTCACTGTCAACAGCGAAAGCATTCAGTGCCACTCCACTCCGGATGTTTAGCACAGCTCTCTAGTCTACTTTCTTCTCTGTTCTGTTTAGCATACAGTAAATTCGTGGCGTTAAAAGTATAACAACTACAGCATGGTTGCTCATTACACTGCAGTGATCTATACATGTTGCAGCGTTGTTTGTGCGATTGTTTGTTGTGGCGCTTTTTTAGATGAAACTTCCTAGCCTTTTGGTTTTTTCACTTGGCAGGTCCGATACACTTTTATTCGAATTCATATACTCCTAAAGGCAAGATAGTTAAAACAATTAATTTCCTTAATTTAGTTAATGTGTTGTTTTGATATTAGGATTTTCACGAGTAAAACAACTTGTTACAAATAACTTGATGGAAAAGTGATCAGCTGGTGCAAAGCCACGAAACAGTCTTGATCCATCTCACTTAATCTTGAAGCCGAGACGTTCGTGAGAACGGAGAGAAAAGCCGAAGGCTTGAACCAAGGCCGCAAAACGGTTTTCAAAACACACACACACACACATGCAAAAACTCCGAAAGAATGCATAAAACGAATAAAGACAATTGCAGCAAAAATCATTACAATACCTTCATGCTTTTACAGTGATAACAAGAAGAGTTCCTGGATGGTAAGTGGCCTTCCTCTAAACAAGAATGTGCACATAAAACATTTAAGCATGTAATTATAGATTGTCAATACATGGCAAATAGTGCCATTGGGAATCCGATTCGATTGGGGTGTCATAAAAATAGTAACTATGAAACAGTGAAGCGAAGCAAGAGATCTAGAAAATGGGACTAAAATTAAAAATGGAATTTACAACTTGCAACAACCATAATCAAGAATAGAAAAAGGCGCACGGCCAGCAGAAATAACTGTATTTACAACAAAGGACCTATCAAAGTTCATTCGAAGTATCGTTTCGTGAATTTAGCGGTCCAACTAGAAGCCGGTGGTCTTTCCGATATCTATCGATATTCGGTTCACAATCTTTCAAGTACTAGTTACGTTGAGAAGGGGCATAGAAACCGCTAGAGTAAGTTGTTTGATCGACACATTACACAATTATTTTTACCACGTTTCCGGGCAGCCGACGCACCACCTGCACGGCGGCTGAATGCTTGACACAGCACAGTGTTTTCTTTTTTTACAACCACGAGCGCCCCAAGGCGACACAAGGACATACGAATGCAGTGTTGGAATTCGATATAAGATAAACTTCCACTACAGCCCGGCCAGCCCCGTAAGTGATCTCGGGATCAGCCGTTGCAGCAGTGTTATGCACTAACTTGTAAAAGAATATATTTGTTGTGCTAAAACTCAATGCCTGTTTGATTGTCTGTATGTCACGGACATGTCCCCTACTTTTTCGACTACATATATATTGCATATGAAGTCATAAGACTTCCTATAAAAAAAAGGAAAGAAAAGTTAGATTGCTTTTTGGTCTAGTTTAATCAAACCATTTGGGTCGTAACAATGGAAGGTTATTCACCTAGTTTAAGCTTAATTGGGACCAGATTGTATATTGACTCAATTTATGTTGGCATAATACACAATGCACGAAAATACTATTTCTTACATAATATTTGAAAAATATAACTTGTCGAAAATATTTCACTTAATATTTACTGCTGGCTAGCTAAAGAATATTGGCCGGAAATGATTTCGTCACACTCGAAGACACGCATTCATTCGTATTTTCTGTGTAGCAAGCCCTTTGTAGAGAACTTCACGTATATTATACCTCACGTAACACTGTACTTAAATATTAAAGGTACGCAATCGATTATTTCGACGGTGTCCTTTCGTACAGCTCCAGAATGGCACTACTACGCAACTTTGATATCAGTGTAGCATCATCGTGCACTTGCTCAAAGAGTAGCTGATGGTATGTGGCGAAACTGTGAATCGCACTGGTGGCCTCTGGTTTTGATCCTTTGAACATTCGTCGTTAAAAATTCTTATTCCTATAAATTCTGTATTGGAAACTATATTTCTCTAGGCACCACTTTATCGTTGAATATTCAGTGTTTCCAAAGTATAGCCAAAGTACCAGAGATTTTCATGCCTTAAGTACACCTCCTATGAGCGTAACTCATTTTGCGTAAAGTTCTGACAACTTGAAAGATGCAGAGTAACGATTCGCTTAGATAACGCTTAAACGTAATGAAACATATATTTAGAATAATTGAATATCTAAAATATGATATTCTCTTTTTTTATCGAAGGCAACGGTACCAGTGATGATTAACAAACATAATTGCGAATCATACCTAGGTTCAACGTTTCTAACGGACGAGGCATAAGTTAGTGTCAAACAGTTAATAAGGAGGACACGTGAGGGCGGCGCGCTATATGAAAAGAGGTTAAAGTAAGCCAGCCCTCGAATAAGTGAGAGCTCTTTGCAATACATTGGCTCCAGACAATATAAAGCCGAGGATCGCGTTCAAGAGAAGTCCGGTTTAAGCAAGACGCCATATCGCTCGACCACGAATACGCGAAGTGCATGGACGAAAACAAAATTCATAGTCAGTACGTGGCGTTGTATAAGAACATCTGAAACTATAATTAGATGATTAATTAAGTTATAAAGTTTGTAGAAGACGCCCTCCAAGTACAAGAGATCGTTGTATTTCAAGGAAAGGTGGAGGGGGTCTGCCCCAATATGTGAACATTTCACTTGGTCCTAGCAGGCATATATGGACATAGCGGAAGCACTGGGATTACAAAAGGCCTCCCCAGAATTCGGAAAACTTGCTAATATGCAGGACCAATAGGTTCAGCCGTTACCCGAAACTCAGCTGCCACGCTTCAGAGGTGGTCTAATGTAATTATTGCACTTTTAGCAAGCATTTTAGACTCACATACACACGACAGGAAAAAATCAACTTGCTTAATGACCTTGAAGCGAAGCAGTATGGTCGACACCAAATGTGTTGCTCCCGGCAGATGATTACCAAATGGCAGTCGAAAACCTTGCTAGCAGGTATGGCAACTTGACCAATATTGTAATTAATGATTTCACAAACCTACCAGTCATTCCAAAGGGTTAGACATGTGCCAGCTAAGACAGTGTGTCAGAAAGGTAAATAGTCGCGTTACGATGCTATAGTCGATGCATCTTGGCAACCGACACTTGAGAGCATTTTTCAATGCGCTAATAAATGATTTTTCGGTAATTGTAGAAGATTGTTCCTACATTAACGCACAATTAACATGACCAAAAAATCTGATGAATTTGTTTCTAGAATTTCGGAGCTGAGAGATCTTTTAGGTAAAAAATTCTACAGGGAATTATTGTTTAGCTGCGGACGCTTCCTGGCAGGAAAACTAGGACGAGTCAAATTTGAACAGCCAAAGTCCAGATCAAGGACGTAATACAAGCACAATAATCAGTTCAGCAAGAATAAGGATCTAAAGTCAAGTGCAACAGACCATAAACAAGTCCAGCGTGTACCTATTAGGGAAAATACTTTATGAGCTGCTTATAAGGCTCAGATGTCTATCGATCACAAGTAGATGTTTCGGGTACTGAAATTCGTAACTGTAAACCCATAAATCATTAGCGTGCTCTTTGCGCAGCCAACTGATTTTGGACGGTGAGGGTCAACGTATGTGCACCACGCCAAAAAATAGTTGACATGATGTTTAGTTTACTAATTTGGCATTTAAACTATTGAACTGAATTCCTGCTTACTGCTTAGTTTGAAGCCTCGGTATCATAATTGTGTTTTCTGGTTTTCGGAAGTAATTAAGGCAGTTTAGTGCTATTCCTAGTGGTCGATTTCCGGGCACTTACAAAAAACCTTGACGAATTGAATTTTACAACCATGGTCATTTTTAATATGCCTAACCGCAACATCAGCGAAAATTGTGCGCTCATTTATGAACGCAGGCTTAGCTGGGTGTAGCTGACATGTCAGTAGTGAATGATAGCAAGACACTATTGCATTTAGTAAGGTTTTTATCCATCATTCGGATGAAGTTTAATAATTTTCCGATACTCATGTTTACCACCGGTATAGTCAACATGATTTCAGCACTTGAAGCTCGAACACATCGGCACACGAGCAGAAGACGAGTATCGCAACTGGATGACAACATCAGCTTCGCTCGCAAACTGTCGAACTCGCTTGTTAGGAGAAGCTGCAAGGAGGCCCGGCATTGCTGCGCGCTTACATCGAAATGCAGTTCTTCTTGGAACGAGTTTTTGCAGAACTACTACCCAAGGGAGAAGACCCTATGTTTGTGCTCCCGCATTTTCCGGTGGTCAACTTTTCTACATTACTATTTATTGCATCGTTGTGTGCCAAATGAGGGCTAGGACAAAATGACCACATTTTACGCAAGCATATTTGAAGGTGACCACCCAATAAATGTGGACGATTTAGGACGGCACTATAGTTGGGTCAAAAACGCACAGTTTCTACTATTGGTATGATTTGGAAGCACGTATCAAGGTACGCCGAAGCCTTTTCAAGCTACTATCATTTTGATCAGAGATATATGTATGGATGATTTTTATTTAGGGCTACACAAACATGCGAACGCAAACGCATCGAAGTTCGGTTGAAAAAATAAGTTATTGACGTACTGACGGAAACTGGCGTGAAAATAGAACAATAGCAACAACAGCAATAAACTGTTGCCAGTATTAACAGAATACGAAAAAAATTATTAAAATAATTTATAAACAGGTGTGTTGAACTTATCTGGAGTAGATTTTATTAAATTCATTAAACCCACACAGCTAACCAAGTTTAAGCTAATTGGCGCTGTAGTAAGGTTGCATAACCTACTAGTATCGTTGTGAATGTCAACTTATTTTGTTGGAAGCGTATTTGTTTAAGCTAGCTAATTTTTGGAACAGCTAGTGCATTTGGAAGTTAGAAATAGCCTGTTGCCACATAAAAAACTATGCCAAGTTATTAGTTGCACGATTTCGCGGTGAAGCCTATGTCGCAGACGTCTACTTCAAGTGTGTAGATGTATTAGGCAAGGTAAGAGGGACAATCGTTTCTTCTAAGCAAGGCGTAGTTAAATTTCTGAAGCAATAAGGTAGCTCTAGTCTGAGTTCACGAACGTATTTCATTACAGACATAGCAGGAGACACGGACAAGTATAAGGATTCACTGTTGATTTCTGGTTCGTTAGTTCTCGAGTTCCATTGGATTTACCTTCGAAGAACATTTCTGTAATTGAAAGCGAGTTGACAACCTGGTGTAATTATGGAGATTCAGAGGAAAGGTCCTGCACCGGTTTTGGCGCAGGCATATTGGAATATATATCCTTCGCGGCGATACCCCGCTACCACGCAACGTTCGGACAGACTCTCTTCGGAATAACGTAATCTTAGGGTCGCTTTACGGATATGTATGTCATGGTTGAAATATGTCAAAGGTTGCAACGTTACTGACAGAGCAACCTTGCTGTAAATAGACAATTACACATAACCTGTGCACTGTTTTATGAAATTTTTATCGTCTAGAGTATAGAGGAGGGAACTGTGCTATCGTCATTAAGTCTGGTAAGCTCAGGCACTGGAGCTCTCAAACTCCGGATGTGTTGTAGGCAGCCCGTGTAAAATCATTCTAAATGCAAAGATGCGTATAGGCTGTGTATAACTATATAGAAAGAGACCTAGACAATAAATGCAAACGTGTAAAGTGACTCTACGCGATATCAGCAATATGTATCTTGTTCTTTTGGTTTGAAGGTCTCAACACGTTTCTACAATAATCCTGGTGAAGCAAAGCCACTGCGTTTTTATCTTGAGTTGTATGGAAATGTCACTCCACAGTAAAACTGCCGATTCGGGCTCAAGCTTTAAGATCCAATCATTGAAAATTATTATTCCTGTTCGTCATCTTCCTTTACTGCCACATTTTTTGTTTCAGCCCGCTTATGGTGTTATCATCATAATTGCGGTTTCATAACTTTACGCACTGACTGTGCGTTTTCAAAGGCGATAACTAATATATGTTTAAAGCTTCTTGCACAGTTACAATAAGATTTTTGGAATCATTTCTTTTGTCTGTCTAATCACGTTGCGTAGCTAGGGCACCAAGCTTCTCAAACCTCCACACTGGATTGACTGCCCTCCACTGTTGAAGTCTGCGAACCCAATAAGTGAGGGAAGCACACTGCCATTAGCCAATAATGATACTTTTTCCATAGCGGACAAGAGAGCATAACGATAACTAAATTTATTAACAAACCAATGAGTAAAATTACAACATCGGTGCGCATGTACCCTTTTCTTGCACACGAAGCCGCCATTAGTAACGAGCTACAACTTGTGGGTGGCTTCTATGCCTCCAATGACCATATCGCGAATGGCAGCTCTGTGACCGTCTTAGAGCTCCCACAGCATTGGTTCCGATAACTGAAATTAAAGGAAGGACGTCTAAATAATATTGAATAATCACTGTTTTTACTTATGCTTACTTTATGCTCAGATATTAAGCAAATATTAATATCGACCGCTTCTGTTAGACAAACCCGGTTATTTAAATGTGAAGTTTAAAAATACGACGAAAATTAAACTGGCTAAAAGAAAGGCTATGAAATCGCTGTATTTAGCAGACATGATGTATCCCCATAAAGAAGACATGATCTATGGCAAAGGCTCCATGTGTCCTTAGTCAACTAGCACCAATAGAACGTTCATCCCACAATTCGCTGACTGCGTTTCCATTGTGAATAACCACAATCACTACACTCGCATAAAGTAAAGCATATATTAATATAATTCCTCTTAGAGGACGCGTGCAAACCGTGGACTAGATCTTTGTTAAAGGAGCTATGTTCCATAGAAACACTGACACTCAAACCGCTGGGATCACTGAGTACAAAAGAAAAACGTTAAGCAAGCAGTATTTTGATATACAGCAGGTCGCTGCACATCTGTGAGAAATATGATCATGCATCAATGGAATGACTGCGCAGAAAGTTAACTAACCGATGAGCAGAACACGTCTGTTGCCGAACAGAACTTCATGAAACTGTATCTGACGTCTGATGTTTTCTAGGTAACGTACCATAATGCCTCTAATGCTTGGTATAGAAAGCCACCCTTCAAATTTAGACAATCTAATAATGCATCAATTAAGACAGTGTTCGAATAAGGATGAGAACGCCGCAGGAACCGTATGACAATAGAACGATAAATTCCACCAGAAAATGGGCATTTAATTTGTAATCAAGGATATAAATACAAGTCAAATTCATTAAGCCCGAAAGTGTGTACACAATGTAATCCGACCATGTACATTTTTTTGCTATCTTGTAACTATAGTGTAAATTATACGATAAAAGCTATATAGTAAGTTATTCGGCATGGTACACGCGTCAAACGGGATCTGAATCTTTAAAACATGTCGTGGACGCTACATAGGAGTGCTTTAAGAATTAAGCTTGATGACTTAAGCTTTTTCTTAGTAATAGATCGTAGGCAATCAAGGTCGGCCTTTTGTTGCCCTTTCAAATTCCTTGTATCGCTTCGCCATCGTCCATTATGACAAATGCCTCACCGGCTGAGCTCATTCGTTGAACAAGCGCATTCAGCGTGAGGTAGGCTCTAAATTTGGACATTATATGGCCGCGGTCGCTGCCATGTTTGTCCGTGTCAACAAAACTGGTTCGTAAAATGGCTTGAGAGCATGGGCGTGTAGCATTGCTGTCCCTTCGATTCGTTGCCTCCATAAGAAATTTTAGTTCCTTGCACACTTTTGTTCAGAATCGATTATGAGCGAACATGTACTCCTTCAATTATTTTCTCTGTTTTTAATTGTGATTATTCGCTTCGGGTTGCGAATTCCGCGCCGCCGTTATTCTATCCTTCGAACGACAAAAACAGAAAACATATTACCCCCGGTCCCCTGCCTCCAAGGTTGCATATACATTAGATCCATGATTTTGTTACTATTATATTTTATTATTGTAATTTATAGTATTGACTTAACGTATAGAAACGAGCAAATAGATTTATGCGGATTTTACCAATTGCTATTATAGCTAATATAAAGCAACAAAAGTGATTATAAGATTAGCGTTGCTTGCATCGTGCAGAGCAGAGGGCCCTGCGTTTACACAAAGCAAATGCAGTGCCGAGACAGTTGCTTGATTTATTGTCCGAAATGTTTCGAGGATTGTTTGATGCTGTTAGTCCTGTGCTGTCTACGTAGTTGCTGGAAATAGAACTTGTCAAATAGATGATGACCATATATCAAAGATAAAGGGGCAACAAGAAAGATATAGCGTGTTCCTTAAAAATCCTCCGATAAATGTGAGCGCTTTTGTAGTGGGTGTCAAAATTATTTCCAAAGAATGTTTTAAAAATTGAGCATTGGCGCTGATTCTGCCACTTTCATCGGTCAACTACAGTCAGTGAAATTTATGTATATTTAAATATTACTTTCGCCGTATAGCGGCTCTTCTTGCTTAGCAAATAAAAAGGATAGCCATTGTTTGAAGGAACCAATTTATTGGATAAATTTACAATCGAAAAATAATTTGGGTTGGGTTCCAGATCAAATGGTCAGAACTGAAATTATGCTAAAGCTTGAGAAGCAGTATATGAACTGTTAGTATAGTGAACACCATACGACAACAGTGTAGTGTTTAATTTTTGCTAGACTCTCATGCTTAAATCGTAGGTACCTCGGCGTATGTGTGTATATTTGGTTGTAGCTTTTGAGGGTTTTCTCCATTTAAACACTATTCAATGGTTAAGCGAGCGAACAGTAATGGCAATGCTAGCAGAGCTTTATAAACGAGAACTACTTGAGGATAAGGACCGCGATGGACCATCCACCATCAACATTGTTGGCGAAACTGAGAACATTGAAAAACATTGGAACTGCCCCTAGGCAATTGTAGTTCAAACAGAAATGCTGAGTGGGACGCGAACGCTGGAACAATCAGAGAATGCTCACATCAAGTAAGGAAGAAATGTTCAAACACAACAGGTGGCGGTGGGACAAGTTCACACAGCTGCACAGACTTCAAAGGGCAAAGCGTTTGTTTGAATTCGCCTGTTGACAAACTTCATCAGCACAACTCCTTCATGGATACGTTCGTACAAAGATATTTTTAGTATCTGTTTACTTTGAAAGATATATCGAACTTTTACATTGCAAAATATATTACAAAAGTTTATATGTTTAAAAACCTTAATTTAAGAAAAATGTATTTTGGGCATCCTAGACATACTACAAAAGCCGCCGAGGCTACTTGGTTGACCCCATATTCTCCTTTGATAACTTGATCCACCAAATCTCATTGAGTTTCGAGACTGTTTTTCTCGCTACGGATAATGCGTAGTACTCTAGCCAAGCTATTTCGTCATTTTTATCTGTATAACTCTGTCTTTTGTGTCAAGACCGTCAAATCAACATTTAGTTAGGCATGATGCAACAATACACTTCTAAATTAATCGCGAAACAAAGCCACAGATTTCTTTCTTTTGTCGACACTAGCAAATGTGTTTGCCTAACCCGCTGAGAATAGGCGCTTATTTGTGCGCATCGCTCACGAGAAGCGCAAATCCGTATAATAATAACAGCAGGTGCATGCTATGCCCCCATTCAGCCAAGGCGCCTACACTGTCGATGTTATTCAGCCATACATAAGGCTGACCGCTTTAAGTAATCTTTCCGCCTTCGTTCTTCAGAAACCAAGGCCTACCAATGCTTTCTTTCTTAGGGCTGCCAATATTCAACGTCCACGCCACCGCGTTTTGCATTACCTCGTAAAACGGACCCAAAAAATATAAATGTGCAACGTCAAGGATCGGACATGTGCACCTATGTGTCGAAAATCGCACGCGAATGCGCCAAGCCCGAGCTTGGCGGCCTACAAACACCTGGAGACCTATAATAAACTCCTATAGGCTCCATAGTGTATTCCGTCTACTCAGCAAACCGAAAGATCCGTAAAATATAGAGACTATCGTACAGTTGTGGAACGTTTTTCCTGTCGAAAAGATGAGAATTGTACCACTGTAGTAAGTGATACATAGCAAATTCTGTAGATAACAGTTAAACAGTACGGACAAGTGTGCATGCTACATGAAAAAACAGGCATGGGGTATTTCCAACATTTATCTTTAGCGAACAAGGCCAGTAATAGCTTTTGAGGCGGTTCCCCTCACCGTCTGAACAGGAGACCATGTGTCAAAAAAATGGTATAAAGAGCTATTCGTTTTCGCAAGATTGTAAGTTCAATTACTCCTAGCCTGTTATTTAATTTGGGCTAGAAAAGCATTAAGGCAAATTACATTGTTATTGAGCCGTGTTAGACTAGCAAGTCACGCATCTGTAATATATTTCAGCCGAGTAAACGTTCAATATGATTAGTTACTTCATACAATAGTGATTTAATGATTACCTTTTATTCTGTAATTATTTAATATTTTTCGTACAGACTTTATTTTACGAACACCAGATCATCAGATGATGCACCTCAATCCGACCTATAAAGGCTTTTCCGCATACTTATATGCGAACGTAGGCTATAAAATCGTTGAAGCGTAATTTTTAAAGCTGGCAGCACGCTCTGCAAAAACAGACTCTTTATCCTACCAGCTCGCGACTCTTTTAAAACGTTCATTCTTACACCCAATACTAATGGAATACGCGCGAAACGTTGGCTTACCTGTGCAGTCTGTATTTGTTAAACCGTTTTATGAATATCTTCCAACTTTATAATAGAATATAGAAGTCCTTTATTTACAACCAAAAGGGGAATAACTCGCCTTTAAACGCAGCGTCCTGTTTAGCTCTGGGTTATCATTTGATTTCTACTGATGAGGTTTGCCTGAATTAAAGCATAATTCAGTCTCTTCTTTGTAGTATGTGGACATTTATTATTAATTTAGCTTATTTTTTGTCGGAGCCCGAATTTGAATCTGTGGTTACCTTTTTAACGAAGAAAACTTTTCGTAACAACTTGCGTAAATAACTTTTGCGTAACAAATTGTTCAAAAAACATGAGCACGCTCTACAAGATATTTCGCTTCGCTTAAAATTTTCATCCATCATTTTCTTGCAGGCATGACTCACTGACGAAATTGAAAGCTACAATCTCAGAAAGAAACATCCTAATGCATATAAAGTAATGACTAATTAGATAAATTTGGCTTCATAGAAACAGGAGAAGTACGATAAATTAAAAATAAGTCTTTTTACCTTTTGAATCCAGTGACTCTAGCCAGAACGCTGATTTCGCTTATAACCAAGTTCGCCTGTTTAATAATCCCTTCCTGCCCTTATCAAGAATGCTCACTTACATGAATATGTCTTTGATATTGAAACCGTCCAGACTACGTGAAATTATGATGAGTGAACGGCCCTAGAGCTGACTTGAAGCATTATACATAACTCGATTGTGAAGGTTTAGGGTATATTGACAATTTGATAGCACATGCACTTAACCACACACTTGCACCAATGACGTGTTATTCAGCGGATAGACAACTGAATCTTAAGCAGTTGGGGACATTAAAGGTGACCGTTACTGATGAAAAACAGTTTTTCTGTTTAGCTGTTTTTTAGGTTATGAGGCTCAAGGCAATTTTTGCATTGAAGATCGCCTTGGTCGTAGGATACACAGACACATTTTTCTTCACCTATGGCGGATGGTACCAAAGTAAATTAACACCTTGAACACTTTAGAACAATCGTTAAATATTCTCGTTGCTATTAAAACCTCTCAGTTGACACTCATTCGAGAGCTATTTACCTGCACCACCTGAACGCTGATTAAATTTTGTTACCGAATAGAAGAGTTTTAAACCATGTCTGAATTTAATTTTTCTTAACTCTAGTACTTTTTAAATGACAATGAGTTCGGTGATGCGATAGATAGTTCTGCCAAATGCATCTATTGACGAAAATGCAAGCTAGTTTTGCGTGGTGATCTTTGTTATTTTCAATCACATATCGTAGAGAAAAATTACATCAATTACTTAGTGTATAACATATATAGGTTTAACTCATTTCACATTCAAAAGTTTCAAATTAAAGTTTCAAAAAAAGGTAATATTAGTGTTGTGTCATCTTTGTAGCACCATGAATGTGGCTTCCTTGCGCGATTGAGGCCATTTGATGTAACTTGAAACAGCAGCGTATCGATGAGATGAAATCGGAGAGTGTAGTCAAATAAAAAACAATGTCGCAAAAATCTCATAATCCTATACTTTCAATTCGCATCTGATTTGAGTCAGTGTGCCACTCGGGCTGGCTTATGATCATATCCCACTATTTGCAGGGAAGTACATTATCTTTAAATTGCGTCTTCAAAAAGCTAGTTCACGATTTTACTGAGACAAGCAATTAACATCGCCTACTTATTCTTTAATTGTAGAGCACGATTAATACTCGTTGAACGCGTTTTAATTTGAAACCATTTATCACAAACATTCAGTAGCGAGGTGACACCGACTTGTGATGATACAGTGGTAAAGGACAGACAGTAAATTATTGTCTACTTTAACTAACTACGTGCACTCAGTTGGACTACAAGCAACAGCACTTCTAAATATAGTTTTTTGTATTATTGTTCTTTAGAGAGCCATCGGACCGCCGGATCACTAAATTGTATTAAAACCTAAGGCAACATAATGTCATCAAAACGTTGCTCGGTTTTATCTTATAGCGTTTCATGAATGTTCTAGAGACTGCCAATCAATGGATGACTATAGCAACATATTCTATGCTCACCGGCATTACGGCTACTGTTAAAACAACTGTGGAAAAATAGGCGGTGACAGCTCGCTAAATTTTGAATATGAGAACATCAAATTATCGCTGAAGCTATCTTACGCACAGAGGTAAGTTTATCTTTAGATATCTTCAATAATCATTTTTCAACCAGCGCAGCAGGCAGCGATCAAAGTTGTCGTTGGTACAGTCACTACCTAATAGTTTAGCTCGACGCACGTAAAAACCATGCGACAGGTCTAAGATAAGTTTAGTAAAAGGTACGCTTTATTTCGAAAAGTTCTTTTCTGTAAAATTATATTAGAAGTATCAGAACAGTATACTAGACAATCAGTGATCCATTCACATCTATAAAAGTAGCATATAGCAACAAATTTAAAAATCTATTATTGACTCTCATTCAATGAGTACAATGCTCATGTAAATGCAAAAACATATATTTTTTAAACGTAGCATTAATGATGTAAATGTAAACCAGTTAGCAATTCTTAGTCTGGTGTTTGCGTTCTTTCTGTTAACCTGTTTTCAGCCATTCAACAAGTATCCGTACTTCGTAAGTATGTAATTTCGTTTTACTTTTTTTCTCATTAGAAAAAAAGCCGTACCTCGGCTCTGTGTGTGTAGACGAACCGTCTGGCTATTAGCCTAAGTGCCTCGTCTTCTTTCCTCAAACGTCCCGAATATAGCAGCACCCACCTCTATCTGTGTCGTCCGCCTTACAGTAATGTCCTCATTTGTGGGTTCTCATTGAATGACCAGTGAAAAATTCCTGGACGAGAAATAGTCGTCTATTAAGGCCAACATGGATCGGCTTCTATCCTTTCGGGTTTTCACTGAGTCTCTGAATTTATTCGTAACAATGCAGAAGAAAAACAACGGATAACGCACAGAGACGGAGCTCAATCGTCTCAATGCCGCTTACAACACGAAATGCCACTATGTTTTGCCTTTACGAGCCTAACTGAACGAAGTATAAACACATTATTTCGGCCCGTGGTCCCAAGTTTATCTGACTTCGATGACACACCAAGGAAAAAAAACAGTCTCTGCATAACGCAAGCTCAAATTCAATTTATTTACATGATGGATGGATGATGGCATGCATTGTTACAGCGTCCGCGCATGTCGCATCGTGTTGACGTGACCTCCATTAATTTCGTTGGTGTGTTTTCCATTTTGGCGTGGCCACATTCCGCAATCGTATGTGCAAAGTTGTTTGTCAAAAGCTCTTCCTCGTGCAGATCGTTGTTGTTCGCACTCCTTAATGTACCCACATATCGCCTACTTTCAACATCATCTGGCATCCTGACCGACTGGTTGGAATTATTGTTACGATTCGTCATTCGACTTCCTTGTCGCTGATGATCAAAGTTGTCAGTTGGTGGCTCTTGGCACTGTCAGTACGTTAATCACACGCCACCATGTAACTGTTTTTTTAGACTATTGGTCGTTTTTAGACATTCCCATGAACACGCAAACATACAAACACACACATAAACATCTCTTAGGTCGAAAAAAGGGTTCTTTCGGCAAGTTAACAAATCATGCCATCGCATTTTTTCTCTACTATCAAAGCGAGTCGCGCAGATCTTAGAGGAAAATTCTTTCACTGTGATTCGATGCCTCCTTTTATAGTGCCCCATCAGGCAGTAACCAGTCATCGTCGAGCGTGCCCACACCCTGTTCAGAGTTTCTCAGAAGCAGCTGGGCGAGACTATCCTTAACCGGGGTGTCTGCTACGTCCAGCAGCTTGGCCAGGATCAAAGGGACGACCAACTTTCCGTTGTCTGTGCTCTGCGTCTCTACAATAGCCGTTTTCAACCGTCTATTTCCCCGATAGATGCTATCCAGTAACTGTTCGTACGAAGCGAATTCGGCAAACGTCACGTTTGCTTTGAGTGGTCTCAGTGAGGATACGTTGAGCTGCTCGATTTCCGCTAATCGCATGTCACTTAAGCCAAGAACTAAACGAGACATGTTGCCGTGTTGACTACCAAAAAACTTCATCAGGTGCTTGCCTGATAAGACTTGTTGCATCGCTTCAGCGAACCGTTCCATTTGCTCATCAACATATGGCAGATGAGTTATATTTCCAAAAATGCGCTTTGTCGAATCGAGGCACTCTATTTCACCTCCGTCGTAAATCCCGGAAAAGTAATCTAAAGCGAGCTCTACCGATCGTGGTCGTATCAGTCCAATTAGCATGTCGGCAATAAACCATTGCACAACACTTCTATGCGCATGAAACGGTTTTAGTGCATTGAAGGACGCACTCGCAATGGCGTACCGCCCGTCATCTTCAAACAGCTCATACGTGCTGTCATTGGAGTGCGTGCACGCCGCCAGCAGACTGTCGAGTAGAGTTTGGTACACTCCGTTGATTGCCTTTTTGTGCTCTTCGACCAGTGTTGCGTTTAGAGCTGCTACGCGCTTAGCAAAACTCGATGCGCTTAATAACGTTGTGTGAGCGATAGCCGGCTCGCATTTCCATAGGGTACAGGTACTGTTTTCGCACGGCACGGCCTGCCACATGTTGACGGGAAAGAGCGGAGATTGATTCGAAAGCAACAAGATTACGTCGACGATGGTGAGGTTTTTAGAAAATGTTTTCGATATGATCTGGTTGTATGTCCCATTATTTACAAGGTACAGGTCACGGCAACGCTTGAAGTAGCTGCTTGCTAGCTGCAGCGCTGTGTAATTGGTGTCACCGTTGAAGTGACGGAACCTGCTGTCGGCCTCTTGTTGTATAATGGCGCTTACCCTGTTGACTGACTCACTGGGGCAACCGTTCTTCATGAGACGATCGAAATCACAAAACGCGACGATTTTCCAGTCAGGCTTCCAACGGTCATCGATAGAGTACAGCAATAGAATCGCCCCGGCGATACAGGTCACCAAAACCGTGAGGACGATGGCAGTCTGTGTCGTGCTAAACACGCGTGAAGATACCTCGTATGGTCTCGTCGTGGTACCCGGATGCAAGCATGCCGCTGGCGCCGGCGTCAAGGATGCGGCGACTGTTGTTGCTGCTGCTATCGGAACATCAGATGGCATTGCCTCGAAATTGTCGAGAGGATCTTGTGGTTTCCCGACGTAGTAGATACTCATCTCCTGTTCGGGATTTATTCGAACCGTACTCATATTAATTTTTCCCTTTTTCATAAGCGCACAGTGAATGTTTTCATTGCCCTTTTAGCTCGAAGAGTCGAGTGTGTTGCTGTGGTATGCAGTGGCCCCACTCTAATACAACTCAAAAAAGATATGCGGCTTTACAGTGTGTCAATGAAACATAATATCCGCTTATCGTTTTTTTCCTTTGCTCACGCGTGTTTGCATGTGTGTCGCTATGCATCAGTATATGTTCCTATCACCCTCGTTAAATCGTGTTGACAGAAAAGACGACACAGTTTTTGTGGGCGTTCTTCTTGGCTTGGCCTTTCTTCGTACCTTACCCCGACATGGGGGCAAAATGATGGTTGTTTCTCTTGAAGAGGATTGGAGCTGGCCGGCCAAGCCACCTGAACTGACGCGTTAGCCTTGCCTGCTGAAGAACACTATTCAAACGACAACACTCAACACAATAACGATCTGAAGGCCTTGCATCTCACATGGCATGCAAGCTCAGGGGAGTTGCGTTTAAGCCGGAAACCCGCATGCTAAACTTTCCAAAGTGCTCCCCCATCTCGTGTGCACTCTGCCGTCATCACCCTGTTTGACCGTACGAAGTGATATATAGAGAAGACGGCGAAGGGGTCCTTTCCTTCAATATGGCAAGGGTGAACTGGCTACCCCCTTAACAACGAGAGAGGGAATAGGTGCTTGAAGGAGGGTAGGAAACGGGTAAGCGTTGTTAGCTGATATGTCGATATCATGCTTTACCGAAGCTGGGGCCACTACCAAAGCGACACCGCACACTGTCTCTCTCTTTTAAAATGGCTTGACTGTACTATGTCGTCCATTGGTTACACTAAATTTGGCCGACCACGTATCAACAGGTTGTTGCTCAACAACCGGTCGAATAGTCTGATTGTCCTTTATATCACAGATAAACGATAACATATCGACTATAAAGGACTACATAACCATCAAAACGCGATGATTAATTTTGAGGATTTAAATAGCTTGTTGTTCATGCTTATATCAAATGGCGAAGAAGCAGGTGCTTGAAATGCTCCGATTTGCTAAGAAAAGCAAGCACATTGACGTTAGTTATCATGGAAACGGCAGTGAAGGTTCGCCGTCATTGTAAACGCCTGTAGCGACGAGTTGTATGCTCATTGGTGAGAATGTGATCAACGTCGTAATCAAGTAGTCGGCTTTAATCATTACCGACTGCTACGTCAACACTGCGATGATCCAAACCATCTAACGGATAGACCATCATTCAATCGAGAATGGTCTACTATGGCTATTGAGTTTATGGTGTACCACTATCAAAGAGTAACCAACCAAGTAGAAACCGACATATGAGGGGGCGCCTGATCCGATATAGTGTGTACCTTAATTCAATCAGTGTGAATTGCCAGCGGCTGCTCAGTTGCAGAGGAGAGATATCGATAATGCTTTACTTGATACTCGGCTCTCGGCACTAAGGCAGGGGCACTTAGAGCTGCATTATATTTACAACAATTCGTAACAAACTATGCCAATTCCATTTTGCTTCCACCTGCGATAGCTTAACCTCGCCAGCATCTTGTACTCCTCAATGTATCACGTTCCTGCAAGTGATACGTCAATTAAAATTCTCGTTTATTATATTTAAGCTAGGTGCATCTAGAATGCATCACACAGATTTCCGTCTTACCTGGGGTCAATCCTCGAGAAACTAATATTGCATTTTTGGGATCATTTGCAGTTTTTCGGCCGTTTTTCGCAAATATATACTATGATACCCAGTGGAATCTTGCCTCTTTTTGACTGTGTGTAAAATACCGTAAGGCCGAAAATATATCACTGTTTGTGCATTATCAACCGATGCTATCACAGCTTCAACTTATTGGGATCTACATATATATAGGCACAGAAGGTCCACGAGATGCGTCACCTATAATTTGCTCTATAGACGAAATGACATACCAAATCAACTAATCTCTTGAAGCCCACTAAATTACATCTGTATTTCAATGAAACCATAAGATAATGGACGACGCAATCTTTATATAGATGCGTATATCCGCAAATACTATTACCATATACATAGGTCGCGTATGTATGTCAAATTGTAAGTTAATCTCTGCTAGAACAGTATGCATGAAGCATCGGAATAGCTAGGTATTTACAAGAACCGACTATTCAGCATGAATCTTGTCGATCTCGGTCAACGCATATCGCGTGGGGAAAATTTTCGCTGGCTCTTAAATCTACCCATGAGAGTCTGCCTAAATCGCGCATCCATTCTTCCAAAACGTTTATAAATGTTTGCGTTCAGTGATTAAGACGTGCGCCTAGGTGCCGTTTGTCTTCGGTATCGTCATTTCTCGAAAGTTTCGCTTTATTAAAGGTAACGTAGCCAACTGAAGCGCCAATTAAGGAAAGGACTTCGCACTCTATCCCAAAACATTTGACCGAGGGACTGTGCTTTTTGGTGTATTGTCTTTATTTTCTGTTTCCGTTGAAAGTTCTGCAACGTTCGTTTTTATATCGATCTCATGCTCATCCCAAGCCTGATTGGCTCGCACACACGTTACTCTCGAGTCAAAGAAGCATCTTAAGCTATGTGAAATTTTAATTGTTGAAATCATCAGGATTCTTAGGATGAACAAAGTGAGCTAACCTAATAATCCTGCAATCACTTTCTGCAGCAGTACCACAGTGCCACTGTGCTGTTTTTACTTGACCACTAATCAGGACACCCATTTTCTCAGGCCACTTCATTTAACAAGAATAATGAAAACGCCTTGGTCTTGCTTTTCCCAGGAATAAGGCCAGGAAAATAAGATTCGCTCACCACCACATGATAGTGGTTTCCATAAAATTAAAGATAAATAAAACAAAGAATAGTTGAGTTTAAACTAATGCAACTAAATAAAGAAAAAACATTTTTTTAAATTTAAAGTATTTATTTTGAAAATAAATTATATGTACTCTTTTTCTTTAAGCGATAGCTTACCGTGGGCATTACGGAGCAACAGAAGCTCTCAGCAGCCGTTTTTTTGCGCTTCTATTTGTGTTACGATATAACGCCTAGTAATTAGTCAGCCAAGATAGCATCCCATCCCAAGATAACATCCACAACCGTTCAGTTTGTATTTAGGTAATAGAACTCCTTTTCTGCCTCAGCTCTTATATACCGCTTCTCATAATAACAATACTCTAATCGCTTTCCGTTTCCGTACGCGTTCATGTGATAAGTAATCACAATGTGGGGTAGCCATTACACCACTGAGGTGAAATCATTTCGTAAACAAATTTGATTCGTACATCTTCAACTGAATAGCATTGAGAAGAAAGGTGCCACTTTTAATGGCAATACGTCTGAAGGAATAAATTACACCCAGGATAAAACCTCATTCGGTGAACTTATCGGGGTTTGTCCTCAGTATCTGTATTTAAACAAACAGTGAATCAGAACAAAAATGTATTCGATATAACCACACACAACTGGCTGCTACTTCGCGCAATATGGTAAAATACATTTGCTATAAATTTTTGAGATTTGCTATAGAAGGGTCGATTCCTTTTTTATGCATGCTTGATAACTACAATTTGACACGAGATGAGTAACGGAGTAAAGAGTAGCGTAGAGCCGAAGTCTAAAAGAAGTAAACACGTTTTTGACGTCATCTTATGCCCAACCTCGGTATTTAACTCTTTAAATGCATACATTATAAACAAGAAAGTCAGGTGGCAGTATGGACTGTTGAGGGCTCGCTACAAATATTTTCGGATCTAATGCAGACATGTTCACAGATAAGCTTTCAACATGTTTTGTCGACCACCGTTATCAATGACCTACCTTCTCGACTAATTATGTTGAGTTCCTGCACCTTTTTTGACACTTACATAAAATAGCAAACTGCTATTTGGGATGAACGCGGTTTAAGTCAGACGGCTGCTAACTCAAAACTTCAGCTCTGTATTTTTAAACGACCTTTAGCAACTCTTACCCCTTACCCTTATCCAGAATAAACCTTGCCTAACGTTGAAATTCTATCAATGTTTCGACGGAGGTTTTTTCCAGAGAAAATGCAATAGAGTTGTGCAGGCATTGGTTTATTTTCTCTTTTTACTGGAATTTTATTGGATAATTTTGCTGTCATTGGCTTATTTTTTGTTTTTTTTTTCTTTTTTAGCCATTCTATTTGTATCTACATCTACTTTTCATAAATGCACCACCATGCTGCGGTAAAAATGCATGCCTCTTGCTCTGCATTTTCGGTTCGCCTCTCTGCCATATGTATTGCATCTTAATCCTGCGTTAACATGAAGATGATGTTGTTCAACGACAGTTTTGATGCGTAGCTCTTGTACGTACTATGGACGACTCAGATAGAGGAGTGCAAAATAAGTAGCAAGAAAGGTACTCAGTACAGCCACTTACTATTTGTTAATAAGATTGATAGAAGCGACAAGAAAAGCTCTGTATGAAGTCTTTCAAACCACGTGTAACTGTATTTACTGTCAACAATAGCTATTAGAGCGCAGGACGGCAATCGAATGTCTAGTGCTAATTTAAATAAGATAATAATAAGTTTTTTTCAATGTTATAGTTATGGTATTAACAATACTACCTAGTTTACTAATAGTTGTGCATATTGATACTTATTTCATTTTTAATGTACACATAATGTTGAAAACTGACCGGAGATCTCTATTGAACTATCGGAAAAAGCACTCAAGTGATGAAGCGCTACAAGTTACGCGACAACCACAAGCTAGGGGCCTACTTACCTTCTACATATTTCCCAAAAGACACGCAAATTCGAAGCATTTACGAGGAGTTTTTTGTCGACTAAAATCAGCAATGTCGTGGATAAATTCGTGTACCAAAAATATGAGGCTGGGATGGTCGCACTTGTTAGTAGTATCTTTTGTTCAATTTGTTTAATCTATCTGAACCAAAGAAAAAGGCGTCAAGCGTAAACCACAAAGAAATAATAAATTTCGGTCAAAAAATGCAACTTAATGCATTGAGTTATCGGATAAGGGGAAATAGAAACATACGTATGATTTTCACATTGAGTAGTCTAGTAAGAACGTTTTTTGCAATGGCGTTCACTTTTCACTAATAAAAGCTATTTTGGTGATAAGAACAAAATAGGGAAAAGTGGGATAAAATTCTTCATTCTGATTCATGGACGGAACTTGTAATACTGTTAAGGATATGATAAAAAGCCAGCGCGTTAAAAGATTTGTGCTTTTTAAGTTTTTTTTGTGCACTTCTTTTGGCTATAGCTGTATACTTGTTTCTAGAATAATTGCTCTAGAAAATTCTTAAATTCCTAAAAGATCGTCAGGTTTGGCAGGAGTGCTTTCTTTTTGGTTGAATTAAAGTTTTCAACATAAAGTTTCATAAAGAGTTTTTTGCAGTTTGAAAGTTTTTTCACATATAGAAATATCCAATCTTTCAAATATGCATGATAGTAGCATATTGATAATTTGGCAGTATGAGTTATTTTCTGTTTTTTGAAACTATCTAGTGGTTTGTGCAAAATTTTCTAACCTATACACATAAGATGAGACCAGTTTATAGCTACACCTTGTGTCCAGTAAATCGCAGTAGTTCTGGTAGTAGACGAAACACAGTAGCCCAAATTGTGGTAGACGAAACACCTTGACAGCCTAGCATTTCTTCTACCAGCAAGCTCATAAAACAATTACGGCCAACAGCACACATTAATTCCGAATTCGAGCGGCTACTGCGTCCCCTCCGTCTCTTACTGATTTACTGAGAGCAATTGTATGCGAGTTGTACGGGTTGTACGAAATCCAAGAGGAGCTATAGAGTTGGGGGTTGTCAGTGCTGTTAGCATTGACCCTACCAACGTTCCACATGTTTCCCCATGGCTTTGAGATATCGTATCTTCTGGTGTCTCTCTTAACAAAGGGAGTTACAGCCGCATTAGCAATAGCCTCTTTTTTATTGGATGGAAAAAAACGCATTGGCACGTCATTCCAAAAACCAGGGAGAACTTTCCCGCAATACATACACACCGTGAGAAAAATTATCTCCGGCTTTTGTTGCCCACTGTTAATTCCCCATCCTTGAGCTGTCCCCCTCGTTTAAGCTCTTCATGACACTCTTAGGCTTGAAGACAAGTCATGCCTGAACGAGGTTTACCATCTTTAGTGAGCTTACTTTTTGTCACCCTTATCGCTGATTCGTTTGCCGGTTTGAGCGAAATTTCTTTATAGCTGCAAGGGTTACAAAAACAAGTGAACATTCATTTGTTTTTGTAGCCCGTTTACAATTCGTTTGTTTTTGGTGCAGCAGAGGCAGGTACAATTCTAGGATCAGAAACGTTTCTAAAAAGGTGAGAAAGGACTATACGGTAAGCAGGAATGAATAGGCTGTGTGAGGAATAGGAAATAGACTCAATGGTCGAACAACGATAACAAAAGGTTCAGTGACGATTCAGTGACGATTGTCAAGCCTCCCTAGAGCTATTACACGAGCTCGCAACACAGATAATCTTTCTAAGCGCATAGAAATCTGACCACGAAATCCGTTTGTTTTCGAAAAGGGGCATCCATTTAAAAATCTTTTATCAAAATACGCTATTTTGTATGAACGATAAGCGTTTTCGTTCTTTGCATTTATCTATGCAAGTTACGCCGGTGAGAGGTTCTTCGCAAGGTGCGGGATAGGTATAGCTGAAAGTGAACTTTTAATTACTGAAGTATAATGCAGGCCGGAAAAATAAAGATATTCATGTTACTAGTAAGCAGTTCAAATCTGAGCTGCTATTAGAAGAACGAGAAAAATAATAAAGATCGTAGCTGACGCCCTTTTTACAGTAAGATTGCGAATCAAATTTTTACGATTAAATTCGACTTGAGAGACTTGCTTCAGAAGCATATACTGACAATTCTTTTGATTCCATAAATAGCAACGACCAATACTTATATTTGCCGAGGTAGCATGACTATAACTCCAAATATTTTTAAAGCTTTTCATTATATATGCCCTTCAGGTTGCTTTGATTTACCTGCCAACCTGGGCCCTTGTGAAATAGCAGTTGTGTGCATGGTCCAACATAAAAAAGATGGCACTATAGAAGAAAATTGTTCGCTCAGACGGATTCTTTCTGAAAGATGGAGACATATTTTTACGTTATGTTTGGGTATAGGATATAGGGCTCTTGTTAGTTGCACAATATATACGAGAAAGGGAGACAGAAAAAAGGAGCACTGGTCTATTTATAGCAAATAGTCGATATAATGTGTCCACTCATGTCTAAACCTTTAGGGTAATCAATGATTTACTAAGCCTTATCGAGCTTCTTGCAAAGATTACACATCATTTCTAAGACCGACTAGATAAGAAAAGGCAAATATTTTTATGTGATTTATTCCCAGAAGAACACCCAATACCTCAAATGGCACCTAATGTGCGCCGCTGTAGTCCTTTGCAAAGTGAAGCAATTCCGTTCAAGCATAACAGTAGAGAATTACCAGAGAAACTGTTGGGGCATAATATTCGAGTATTCGAAGACGTCCTTAAATTAGCATTTTAATATTTGGACAGGCTTCTCTTATCACTCGGTATGTCAAACAATTCGTTGTTGTTTGGGACTTTTCTTCTAACTTGATTTGGTAATCTTCTCTTTGACAATAAAAGATATTTTGTTCTGCTTAACCCATCGTGCATACAGGAGAGCTTACAATGGATGTTTGAAGACCTATTTAAGCGCCGTATTAACATAATTGTGTGTATCAGTTGCTCCTGAATTACTGGAAATTGTTGGAGAAAAATGAGTAATTTCCTGAAAAATTGCTATGGTTTATGCAGCTACCATTCTTTTCGTGATCGAATCAAAAAGTGATATTAACATGTTTATAGATTATGCTGCCTTTGCTTCATTAACTAAAAAAGAGCCTATACTTGTATCATGAGAATTCACGATATATTCTAGAGAATAATATTGTAGCGAAAAGGGATGATCGTGTATAAATATTATCGACAGATCTGCTTATGGAACTACCTTTGCTTTTGGTCGTCTTTCAAGCTGATAAGATGAAATTTAATAATATTTAAAAATAATGAATTAATTATATCGATGAAAAATATCACACGTCTAAATGGTTGTGGGATTGACAAAGCGAGGTTATATCGCATTTCTCACTTAGCATTGTTATTTTTTCCGAAAAAATTATGTCAATAATAAATCTAGATTTCTTCTTTGAAAGACAAGAACCGCAGAAATGAGCCTGCGCAGAACACGCATCCCAAATTAGTCATTTGCCACTAAATTCTGTATTATGCGTTTGTTTAAGGTCATCTGTTACCATAAAGTATGGTAGTAAATCTAAATGCAATAAAGCTCTATACGAACGGGTAAGTCGATGCTTCGACTAGCAGATAACACATATTGTACAAGTGGCTTTGCTCTTTGGCAAAGGAAACTCTAATATTGACGAATTGGTTTTATCATGTTTATTTTGGCCAACCATTTGTGAGATAGCTTTCCTTCTCTTGTTCAAGCATACAAGTAAAAATTGTTGTCTCTTCTGGTGCGTTTAATGGGCCGTCGATAGGGAAAAAACCCATTCTACCAATTAGGGTGTCTCTATACCCAGTTAAAACACGCAGACGTATAAACGTTTATTTTGGATTGTACTCTTGTCTTCAACATAGGCATGTTGCCTAGAAAAACAAAAGCTAGTACCCGTGCTAGCGGCACCAGTGATTAAACGAACAGTCACACAAACTGATTTTCTGGCTCACTTTTCTTTTGATAATTCCATAAACATCGCGTTTCACTTTTAACCGAATCGAAGAGACCCGGAAACCTTGTAATGGAATATTCCGATTATAGGTGCCAAATAGTGTTTCGGTATACTAAAATGATTCCAGTTATCGCCAAATCTAAAACAAAAACACGGTCCGTATAAGTTGTGATTAAAAATCAACGATTTCAAAGAATGAATACAACAAAGTGGCCTAGGCGGCGGATGCGTCGACGGACCCGTCAGGTTGATTAGCGATTTGCGCGTGTTCAGCATCGCTGCTGCGGTTTAATTCTTAGAAATTGTCAATCATTTCGGAACTAAAGGTATTTCATATACAATTTCATATACAAGGCATTTCAAAATATTGCATTTCTTTTACAAATCGTATGGGGTTTTTACCTTAACTCGTTAACAAGATAAAGTCAACAGCAGTAACAACAACATTTGTGCGACATTAATTACAGCAGCCAACTGGTCTGTGCGTTGCTCACTAGTGACAACGACAACCTCCAGACAGCAGTCTTCAGGTAACTTCAGGTGTTAGACAAGTCACAAAGTAACACATGGTTGTCAGGATACCAGTCCGGGCCCTCCTTAAAACAAAAAAACGTGGTTCGAGATACACGAAAACAAGTAGCGACGGCTGCAAAAACCGAATAGCTGCAGTACCTGAGTAGCTACCCTGCTGAGACATAAAGAACTAGGAAAACGCCTGTGTCAAAAAAGAGAAAGGACAAAAAAGGGTGACAGAGGTTTTAGTGCACTCGACAGTGAATTAAGACGTCGAGTGAAGGTGCCGTTAGGATTTCTATATGGGGCATATAAAAGAAGGCTCTGGGATCTCAGCTCAAAGAGTAGTGTTGCAAAAGTTGTTATTGATACATCGTAGGTCGTTAGTTCCGCTACCGTAGATGTGAAACATTAACTGATAGCCAGCCCTAAAAGTATTTCAGGTAGTTACTTCCTACAATGTCATGTAGGGTCTTCACAGCTTTATTTTCCTACATCCCTACCTGCTTGCACATGCTCGACGTTTGTGCTACCTTTTCCATTTGGCCGAAAGTACCATGACGTCAGCACAGAGTAAGAGGTACTCAATGAGACACTATGCAGTCAACAGATATTATTGATAAGCCGAAAATAGCGGACTTAGAAGAGAACAGGAAATACGTAACATTGTTATATCCAGTGTTACCTAGTAGTAGTAGAATCCAACTAGTAGTAGAATAGGAATCCTAAATAAAACAAAAAACGTTCAAAAATACCGAGAACATCAGTCGCGTATTTATGTAGAAAGTTGCGCTGCAAATGGACCGATGTGTGACAGTTGTCTTTCGATTTTTTGCAAATGTTAATGGTCAGTGATATTTTGTCCTTGAATTAAATAAAATTATTAAATTAAACAAATTAATTAAACAAATTGAACAAAAACAAGCTTTATGTTGGTGCGTAAAATACAATTAAATGTGCGATATTTATATGGCCATCATCTATACTATTGAAATAACAATATTTTTTTTACCGGAAGAAAACTAACTTATTGCCATCCGATCATTTGGTCGCCTTAATTTCCAATATATTCTTCGATTTTTTTAAGGGCATCTCCGCTAAAGCAATACATGCCTCTGTAATCAGTGTTGCACTAGCAGGAAACAATTGTTTCCTGTCTGTACTTCACTGACAACCCTATTATATTTGCGGTTCGTAGTCTTCTTTTCTCGACTGTGCCGAACTGCTACACAGAACCACGCGGTGTTTTTGTTTCTTTGAGCGCCGCGAACAACTGACAACGTTAGATGATCACAAAGTTGTTCATTCATTTGAGACCGTAAAACCGGTTGCTCCCAACGGAAAAGACATTGCGTCATGGTAGTCCTTGGCAATGGGCTTAACACAACCAATTTACAGACGAACAAGGCAGAGTGCTCACCATTTGCTATGGAGATGTATCAGAGAAGCTCTCAACAGTTGTATATAGGGTGTCTGAGTTACTTCACTAAGGTGGCGGGAAAAATCCCACAAAAACAAAAAGGGCTTACAGACTATAGATAATTTTTTGTGCATACTGCATTTTAGGATAGCGTTCTATTACCTAACGACTTCTTGGACATATACGATTACGGTTTTTATTACCTTCAGCTGCATATATATAAGTGCACATAGGTTGTGAAAATCGTGACATTCCATATAGAAAGCAAGTCATTGCACGAAAATGTACGTACGTACATGTAAACGATTCTGCCACAATTACCGATTGATGGCTTGCTGTATATATATATATATATATATATATATATACATAATAAAATGCTGCGCAAAAACTAACATTCAAATTAGAGAATGTGTGTTATTATTACAGCGTGCTAGGAGGATTTCGAGTCCGCATGGACGTAAAAAGGAACAGCTGTGTCCGCAGCCAAAAACAATCAGCTTTACCGTCTGTTCCGGAACACATCAAAGACGGATGGCCGTCAGCTCGTCAAAGTAATTTAAAGGCAGTTGTTATTGAATTTCTGTCTCGCGCCAAAATTGGTCTTTTATAGAACGGTGCACATTTTTTCTCTATTTCTGCTCTACGAGAAAATAGCTTTACTATAGGAACGTTTTTGGATGAATAAATTTTGTTAAAAATACTTTTATTTTCTCAGAGATATCGGTTTCTACAAAAAGTGAATCTAAAACATACTACTACGGTGGGAAAGAGCCCAATTAGGCTACAACCGAATCAACTAGGAAGAACCGAATCATCTTTTTCTACAATGGCTTTTACTTGCAATATAGCAGTGAATATGTGTGTGGGTATATGGGCATGGTAAGGAATCTGGAAATATTACATATGGTGAAAAAGCCTCTGAAAAAGCTGAATTTAATTGAAAATAATTTTTTCGGCATCTAGGCGGTGTTTTAACTTGTACAGAAATAACTAGATGAGCAAGGTTAAACCATTAAAGGCCTTTTGAAGGGCAGATTATATAAAAGCCAATATTCCGCACGTTTAAAGACGCAATGATCTCGGAGGTAATTATAATAAATAAAACCCAAACAACAAGTACGCCTAGAAATGTTGTATAAGGTATAGCCAATGCTTGTGCGAAGTCACGCAGGACAACGAGCCGCCCGAAGCGACAAGGTGAAGAAGTCAGTCTCCAATATGTAGCTTAATTGCGAAGTCTTATGGAAGATCTGTAAGGGCCAGCAAAGCGGCAAAATATGGTTCAAAGTAACCTTTTGTTCTTACAATTACATTTAATTGCATTTAGCACCCTAATTCAGTTTCTATATTTCTCAGCATGAATACTTATATTTACTGAGCACTTCCAAGATTATTTGGTGTAATAAAATACTTGCAAAATACTAGATTTCTTCTGCTATGTGTGAATGGGTGCGCTGTCTATATCAATTCCATGAATATGATTTAAGCTAGTGATTTAGAATTCATAGATATGTTTAAACCATTTGCATTTCCCTGCCGCTTTACCGTGTTCAGGGTCAATGTTTCTTTCCAAGGTAAATAAGAATGGGCCATAGGCCAGTAACATTTACATAGGTAAGTTTACTGCAAATGACGAAAATGCTCAAACCATGTTTTATCTGATTTTACAGACTACACGTGTGATCTTATAAATAGGAGCATATTTATGTGGCACCGTACATCAGGATATCCGCTTATCTGAATTTTCAAGTCGGGAATAAATTTCTAGGTTTAAACTAAACAGGAATCGTTTGTATCTGAGCAAAGTGCTGAGAGCATTGCTTGTGACACGTACAGGATCTCGTCTCGTTTTGAATATTCTAATCGCGAAAATTCTACTCCGCCTTTTCGTGCGTCATCAGAATCACCACGTGGCCCCAAATGAACAACGAAAGAGTAATATTTCTTTTAACTCACCCGAACTTTGCCCGAAACGGCATAAGACTTAAGCCCCCAAAGAATTGAGAGCATAGTTCTTCGTTGGTCTTCAACATATACATACTTATTTATCAATGCACGTTGTTCTTCCATATTTTCTAAAAGCGAAATCCTCTTTTCGAAATTACGTTTGTTTTAGAGGATATAAATACCTCATACATACTAAGGTCACGAGGTTTATTTGATGATTTATTCAACTACAACTGTCTATATTTTATTTAAATTTATTTCAAGTCAAAATTGATCATATCTAGCGGATCGACCCAATAGTTACTTGAGGTAACCGAATACAAAGTGAAAATGAGCTATAGTATTGCAAAGAACACCCTTACTTACCAAAAACTGCTTGTTATATTGAAATATATAAAGATTATGTTTTTTGGGCAGCTATCTTGCAGAGAATATTAATTGAGATGTGTGAGTAGGAGCTTGAAGATATAAGGAGTAGCGGCTTGTTTCCTATCAGATGATTATTTCTTGTATTTAAAACGGTGCATTTCCTTATGGCTGCATAGAGCAGCATGTTGTTCCCTCCTACGTATTATATGCGTAGGGTGCGTCCAAGGGTCTGAGTGGATAGAAATCCACTCAATACTATAACTATATATTAAAATACGATGCTTCATTGCAAATACTACGCAGATATTACTACCAGGCTGTCATTTCTATTTTAATCAACCATTTTTTATTAATTATATATAAGCATATTTGGATGGGAACATTTTTTCTATTCCTTATCAGTGCGTCTATCTTTTTGTCCACTCTAATTTTTATACTATAGGACAAGCTTTAATCGATGCTTATGTTTAAGCAGTACATAGTACTAAATAGAAGCTCGTTTCGGAAAAATAGGCTCAGGAATTACTGTCATTCAGAAACGGAGAGTCTCGATCAATATGTCTCACCTAATATTTTTCAGCCAACATTTAACGTCCACGGTAGCGCTTTCTGCATTACTTCGTAAAGCGGACACCATAGATGTAAATGGGCGACGGCGGGGACCGAACCCGTTCACCTACGTGTCTCCTCCGGTCGCAAGGCGCACGCGAATGTGCCAAACCACCGAGCTCGACATCACGTCTTATCTGGCAAGTACGTATGAGCCCTTTTGCAATAGCGGGCTTGATTTAATTGGGTAGGTATCTAACAACAAGGTAGGAACAACGACAAGGTTAGAAGTGCAATGAAGCAAAATTGTGAGAATATTATTGCGGTTACGAGCAATACATTTGTGTATTTTTTGTCATATAATTAACCTAAAATTTAATAAGTTGTATAATTAGGTTCAATAATCAATAAGCTGAGATAGCTGGATTTTGCAATGCAGCAATTGTTTTGCTCAGAGTTATTGGAATGCTATTTCAGGTTTTGCCGAAGATGAGAAAAACGGGTGAAAATTACCAAAGAATTTTGCGCTAAAACACACATTTTTTTGCTGTAGATACGTCAGGATATCGAATGGCATACCACTTCAACTCACTAGAGTTGAATGGTTCGTTGTAGCCCTTCTAACTATGTCACGTTCTGGAACCGATATAATATCCTGTAAAGTTGTCTAGTCGTAACCTATGAATAAAATACTGATTTGACTACGTTCCTTACAGCAGCTTCCATAAGAATGGCTTTGAAAATTCCTTATTTTCCCCACTGATTGATCAAGTCAGTATGAGCGTTGTGCGTAATATCTGCTTTGCAAATTGCGTTGTAGTGCCAAGCGGGTGATTTAATCAGAGACAAGGGGCGTCTAGAACCTGACTGGTGCAATTTCTTGGCAAATCTTATTACATGTGCCTGACGTGCACCGTCTAGGAGTAATAGAAAGAACGTTCGTTATACACAGGGCCTGTAGAAAGTCGTCTACTAGTTTATTGGAATTCATCAGGGCAGTCGCATATCCATAGCCCTTTGCTCGTTGTGCTGCTTCGGTTGCCCTCATCGGAAAACTGTAGAAAAACGCCTGTCTACGCGATGTGTCGAATTGATGCAAACATCCGCCTTGAAATGGGCCAAGAAACAATCACATTTTAGATACGCGTATATATACATAGAAGAAAGTTGCGTTTTAAAAGTAACATCTCAGGCTTTTAAGGACTTAATTTTAGCTACACGCCGTCTGATATATCATATAATCAGTTTAGGTTCTTCGTCAACAAACAAGTTGGTAAACCTGATAGTAGTATTGGTAGAATCATTTATTTGGCTCTAAAATATATTCGCGATACATTTTTTTTCAGTATTTTGTTACAAAGCTAGCGGCATCCTTTCATTTCCTCAATATCTGACATTTTAAAATTCTGCTTCGTCTTAATTAAGTTTGAAAACCAATTTACCGGAGAGTCTAGAAGGCTTCACCTGAGGTATCAAAATGGATTTTCCATAATCACTTAATCACATCAATGTCTATGGTTAGCTCAAACGAGCACTGGGCAAAACATGCGCTTATACGACTTGACTTTACAAAAATGTCACTATATTTGGGTATGTGGTATGCGTTCACTAGATGATTCATTACACTAGATGTTCACTAGATGTGTTCATTACACGCATTTATAGTAAATGAAACCCTTATATGTCGGTTGCTACCAATGGAACGAAAAACTATTTTATCCTTGGTGGTTCCCTAACTTTTGTCACAGCAAAGTAATGCTCGAAATTGTGTCCTTTAGCGTGTTCATAACTTCGCCAATAAGACATCACGATCACCGCGACCAGGTTTCCAGACATTCCAGAAATGTATTCATGGCTCCTTAACAAGAGTCGTAGCCTTTTGTACAAAATCCGCTTTCCGAAACTAATGACTGAAATCTAATAATCCAGCTAAACTTTTAAAGCGCTACCACGAAACTCAGTCAGTGTTACACGAGATCTTGTGCAACATAATACTATATCGATTGCTATTTTATTTGATGTATTGCATGTAAACAAGCATTTGTATAAAACACCTACCACTAACCTAACAATATCATGTAACTCTGTGGGTGTTGTAACACGCGATCCGCATTGAGCGTGCCCAGGAATTAGAAGCCCCCGTTTACCCTACAAATGGTTTCAAGTAGATTGTCAAATCCTTATTGGAAAAAAGGGCGCTACAGATGTTGTTATTCAAGACCACCTCTCGCCTAACCTAGAATTTGTAGAAAGGAAGCTGATAAAAAAAAGCCCTTAAGTATCGCCTTAGCGAACAGTGTCGGTAAAGCGAACGATAACAACTGTTATGGAGCGTCATTGAGTTAGACCCGTCTAACCTCCACCCATGTTCAATGCCTCTTGGGCCTGAATTACGGCGGTAATCTCAAATACGAAATTGAATTAGTCTCGTTTAGTGTAGTAGTGCGTTCAAAAAGGTTTCGGTTAAGCAACAGTCCTGAAAGAAGTTAAATTGCAGGCGTCTTTATAAATTGCAGGTGTCACAATACTACTGAATAGATACTGAATGTCTTTTTATAATTAGTACTACTCTTACTAGTACAAAAAGCTAGCATTAGTGATTACTTACTGTTCGTTTTTTAACCTGTATTTAATATATTGTGTATGATCCGCACTACTGTTTACTCTATGTGATATAGATTACACATAGCAAGTTATGCTCAAAGCCTACATATATATATATATATATATACACTAAAACCTTTATGTACCCATCCCCAAAACGTATTTTGTTTTGTAAACTCATTTAAATTGAAAACAATAGCTAACACTGTATATTCGATTTGCTGTATTGCCGTTCCTCATATAACAGATAATCCAAAGAAAATGTGGTACCGACTGAGTTTTTTAAATTTATATTCTTGACCCGGTCGAGCGCATTCTTTACTGACAAAGGAACATTCACGTTTGACAGTAGTTATCCATTTATAAGCCGAATAAAGTAATGAGGAAGAACTCATCGAATAAACAGCGCTCCACTTACTGGAACGCCTGCAACTTCCTTTTAATTTTTACTGGTTATTGATATGATCAATAGTATGTACATTCAAACTTAACTCTTTGCGGCAAATCTAAACAAACATAGATTACGCTATGTTATGGTCCTGCAGTTTATGGGCTATCTGCTTTAAAATTTTTTGGGAAAGATTTATCAGGTTCGGTGTTCATCGACCCTCCCCGTATTTTTTGAAATGCCTTTGGTAACTGACACGTGCATTATTACTGTAGAAATTAAAAAATGAAACGAAGATGTTATTTTGAAATTGTCGAATTTAAGGTATCTGTTAATAAGATACAGGCTATGTAAGATAGAGCAACACAAGTTCAAAACTGATACTACATAATTATCATCGTAATTATCGCATAATTATCATTATCTTCTGTGATCATGTTCAGCTTACTTACATTTTACTCAATAGAACGGCATACTAACGAATCTAATGGGCGTGCTTCACTATTATTACTCTACTATGGCAAATATGGCTAATAAAAGATACAACTGAATCGGTATAATTTGGAAGCCTAAATGTACAAATTTTATTTTTATTCGCACGAATAAGGTTTACTAAACTGCTGGTTATAGATGCGGCACTCTTATGAAGGCATTAAAAACAGGAGTGACATGCTGCGCGGCGAATGAAGTTTATATAGTATCTTCATATTATCGAATTTTATTAAAAGTATGGTGGCGATTACTCTGAATGTTAGAATACGTATTAAAATTATTTTATTTTCGTGAAGCAGGCCATTTACAATGCCTAAATTATAATAAATTTAAGCTCGTTTGGTACATGGTATTGCACTCACAAGAACTCGTTCAAACAAACATTCATATTGAAAACTCAATTTGTAAAAGTGTACTTTCAAATAGAGTCCCGTGGTCACAGAGTTCAGGTTGTACGTGCCTGCATTGCTGAAACACTGATTGTCGTTTGTCTGACAATGCAGGTTTGATTGGGTTGCCGTTTCAGCCCAACTGCTGCCAAAGTTAGAAACGCAGTAAGCTTGTAAGCAAGGCTATCCTGCGATGTGGCCGGCACGTCGTCATTAACTGGACATGACAGGTCGTTGAGGTTACGAAACCAGAACTGTTCATGAAGACTAGAGTGGACTAGATGCATCCATCCTTGCTAGAAAATGTCATTCAAGCTCGTCTGCTTGTCTTGTTTGCCTGAAAATAGTAACTTTACCGAACTTCCCAGTTCAGGACATATTAACATGTTATTCGTAGTATGCTTCGCTGCGGAGAATGCAGAAATTAAACAGGAGCAATTGTTTAGTACAGATCATCCAGTGCCATCAACATCTATATATCGAAGCGCCCCGCACAGATATTTTTAGTCCGATCTATTCGACGTCAGAGCAGATATATGAAGCTATTTCTAATGATGAAGAGAGAAATCTCAAAGTCTGGTCTTTCAGTTTTTGTGTTGCTTTTGAATGGTTAGCAGTTCTATCTGCTCAGAATAGGGTTAACTCGCAAAGTTAACTACGCTTCGAGACAGGTGACCCTGAGCACAGGGCATTTCATTCACACTCACTATGGAACTTAGTCCTGCTCAGCACTATAAGGCAAATAGTAAAAACTCTAATGCCAAGTGTAATTACCTTCTTAATTAGCTCTTCGAACGCTGTTTCAGAGCCGAGAGGCCACTATAGGACTTGTCACCCCCAGTTCAGGTCCGACATCGCCAGAATCCTCGACAGTATCCCGACCTGTCCAAATTTGTCAGTAGACTGTCCCCAATCATAACGAAAAGAACGTGTTACCACATCAATGACTGGGGCAGCTTAACAGAAACGTATTCTCTAAGAAATAGTATTCTAGTGACGCTAAAATATGTAAACATGTAACATGTAAACATGGATGAAGGGACTCATTCCTAGCAGGCTCAGATAATATTTATTTTGTAGTAAAATGTTTAACTTTAAGCTTCGAAGGTTCCAAAAAGATGATAGTTGCAATCCGCACTGGTACCAATTATCGCCAATAATGTGGATAAAAAATATGAATTCCAAATAACTAGAGTAGATAGAGCATAGTTTGGAAAAGCGACATCTATTGTTGAGTGAGTCATTTTACATGCTTAAAATCCGTAATGAAAACTTTGCGTCACCTTGTCCTAGTGGCATGTAAGAAGGTACATAGTTTTGTATATGTCAAGATTTAGGCTCTTGAGGGTACCTTTCCGTTAGGGGTCGGCCTATAAGAACGCCGAATAGATTGTCAGCAAAGGCAAGTCTGGCAAATACGAGACGAGCGTATACCGAGGCATGTTACGAAAACACCGCAGGCGGCTGCCCTGTTCCTGCCAGAGATCAGCTGGAGCCATCGCTGTGGGCGTTAGCCATGATGGGCCGTAACCCACGAGCCAAATGAATGTTTGGCATATAGGCTAAGCAGAGTCAATAGGCAAACTACAGCTTTCGGGATTGAAACATCTTTTGAGGTAACATACGTCGGGCGAGTATAGCGGTCTGGAACACTCAATGGCTCCGAGACAAGTGCTGAAACCGGCCGAGAAATTTCTTCCATCCAACAATTTCCTTTTGGCGATGTTGTGGCGACTTTGGTATCACTTGAATATAAAAGCATAAATGTTTTCTGAGACTATAGTATATGTATAAAAGTCACCCGCATGTTAACAAGGAAATGTATTTGAAGACGTTTTCTACTTAAATAATATTCTCTTACAAAAGTGCTTGAACTTTTAGCTGTTTGCAAAATACAGATGGATGTTGGTGCTTTTACTTTCTCTGTATTTGTTTTGCTATGGTCTCAAGGGCTTACAGTTTGAGCACATTGGTAATATAAAAAATATATTTGGTTTACATAACAAAGGTTTACTCAGTGTATTGTTTATCGGACCGGAGTGTCATTCTGTGGATTGAACCTTAGGGTATCATTCCTCATTTCAATGAAATTAAAAACGGTATTTGATTATTTATTTTGTACAACACATTGGAATTCATGTTTGGTAAGCGCTGTTAACTTTCGATGAATGTTCCTCTTATCTCTTTCCATTGACTACAATACACGCGAACATAAGAAACATGATTCCATTTGTATATAAGTCCACTAAATACTTGAAATAATTAAATAGAGCGGGTGTTCCCTGAAATCAACACGCTGCGATTCTTCAGTTGTCTTACGTTAATTAGGCGGCTAGCGTTTGAATACTTAACTTGTCATCCTTCTTACAGACGCACAACGGACATATACCTTCAAATCAACTGTACGAGATGCAAACACCGGCGCTGCTACGCAGAAATTGCTCTCTGTACACTTTTAATTGGCGTTTTTTACTTATATATAGGTATATATAGGTTATAAAACACCAAGTGGTTATAAAGTACCTAGTGTATTTAAATTTGTTTCTGTCCAGACAATGAAAAGCCTGCGTTTAGTCCACAATAAGAATGCTTTTTGGTGCACAGAGATTCCATCTGTTTCAAGAGGTTCTTACACCCCTTACAACTTAAGCAGAATTTCAAAGGCTGATCCACCACGTGGCTTACTTTACCGTTCTAAATAACACATCAACGTCGTGGGATATTTTTAAAAATATTCGACGAAGTATAGCCGTGTCTTGTGTACAAAGCCTGTTTACTGTTTTAACTCCATATGAAATAAAACTTTAGAAGTGCATAAATGAATTTGATGATTAAATAAAGGAAAAGACAAAAGTTTGGCATTTAGAAACGGCTAACCAATATTCGAACTGTGCGCGCCCTGATACTCGAACGTGCGGACTCATTTTACATTAATCGGGTGCTAATTGTCAAGATTGGTTGTACGGGTCAACGGCACATTCGACGTGTTTGCACCTTGCGTTTAGTATTGCTAAACGAAGCTCACCTGGATATACTGAAACAAAACAATGGAAATGATAAATTGATAACATTAGAGTAGCGTAAAAAGGTTCATGTAAAATTGACATCGAACTGTGAACATAAATCACTATCTCAAATGGCTACTTAACACTGTGATTATTTCCCTACTTATTTTTTGCAAAAACAAAAATTGTAGCCACAGGGTAATCTTATTATTCCACTTATTTGTGACCCCTTCAATGCTACCAAACGAAACAAAATGCATAAACTGCGGCAAGATAGAAGGCGGAATAGGGGGATTATTGTTACCGCTTTGGCTTTCTGTGGGTTTTATTGGTTAATACCAGTAGCGCACAGATATATAATATACTCTCTAATAATAATTATAATAATAATAATAAAATAATAATAATAATAATAGTTCGTCGTTTCAAAAATAGTTCTTCGTTATTCCACGTGCACTTTTCCATGGTGCAATCTAAATAAATTACTTCGCGGCCGTACTTATTTTGAGCCCATCACTGCTTTCGTATTGAAACATAAAGAATCTGGATAAAGAGGTTCTCGAGTTCGTTTTACATCATGCGACTTAGAACAGATGCGTGTGTCCCTTTATTGACACTCCACTCTTCATTGGAGGGCTCAGAAGCCGCTTTAGCCTCTCTTCGACTTCCGCTTATAACGAAGCATCCCAAGACGAGAGAGCCTTGGGAGAGAAAATTCGCAGATATCGGTCCGGATTTTTTAAACACTAGTGAAATGAACGATGAAGGGGTCAAATCGGCTAAACCTACGCGTTGCGGCAGGACTCACCTTGCATAGATTTCATCACAAGCCTTACTCCTTCACCGCTTGCCACGAGCTTGCTCCCACATGCGTACATGCGAGATGCGGTCATGTCCGCGGGAGATAAAATGTAGCGAACCGTGCCATGTTATTTCGCCGGCCTTTCTAGCGAGCCTAGCATAATTCATAATTCAGCCAAGCAAAAATAACATTCAGCATGAGATGCTCTCAATCGGGCTTCGATCATGATCGAAGTTCGTTATTAGCTCGTCCTCATGAGCTCCATTGTTATTTGTTTGTCATACTACGCGACAAGCATGTCTAATGAATGATGATGATGATGAAATAATTATATTCACAAAGTGCACATAAAGCTTGTGTTATTAACGGAATTCGACCCAGCAAGCAGCTTCACAGGCGGCTAGTTAGACACCATGCCACTGCCGCGGAGCCATACTGCCGCCCATCAAAACCAAACCTAACAGATGTAATGTTTATTCTTCGGATTAAATTGGCAGAGCTTCATATCGGTATTCTCTCATATAACTCTTATAAGATTATTTTTTATGTGAGAGTACTGGTTCATTGTCGTCCACTTTAGGCAATTGTGTGAACAGTGTCTTGCTAATGGGAAATAGTTAAATGCGCGTAGTCAAAGTGGAGTATTGATTGACACTTTTCCTCTATATAGTAGTTACATAAAACCTAATATTCCTGTATTATATTGGATTATACGAGGAGCCAGCAAAGATATTATCCAATTTATAAAAATCTTTCAAGGACTTATTCCGCCACAACCATAACACGTATTAGTATTTTTTTTATTAATTACATATCATACACACCTCTTGATGTTAATTATAGGTATCAACGTTATCATTGTTGTGATGCACCAAGAAAAGACCTGAATTAGTAAACTTAGAAAATGGCTTTTGGGCAAACTACAAATGTCTGATTATATATTTATGTGCATCTGCGCTTACTAATGTGAGAGACCTCATCTATATTAACCAAGATTTTTTGTGCCATATGAGTGATCCAGAAAAATAGACCGTTACAGTTGTTTCATGTATAATTTAAATTTACGCCTCCGAATAGGCATGCCGAAATTCTGCGGGCGTTCGAAATATTTTTGTTTTATGCGGCGGGAAACAGGAACGGTTCCTTTTCTTTTAACTGAGATTGCTCTCAAGTGATTTGCCAAGCCGAGCGGTTTTGATAAGCTGTGCTCCAACAGCTTTGAAAAGAACTTGTCTTGAAAGTGCTCTTAAAAGTTTCCAACTGCTCTCGAAAATTACACGTCTTTTGTGGTTAATATTAGATAGTAGTGCACAAAATCCAAATAGATGGTTTAAAGTGCCCATAGTACAACGTGATAGAATACATACAATCATAAAATTACAAGACAATTTCGTAATTTTTAAAGGACTAAATAGAGACATCGAGTCTTTGGATATTCTCTACGGCTAAGAACATTTTGTTTTTATGATTGATATGACCATAGGTTTATGTGGGACAAAAATCGTGTTACACACGATTTAAGCTTTACTGTTAAAACAGTAAAAAACATTTGCAAGAATAAAATTTTAAAAAATCAGATTAATTTTAAAATAAGGTTAAAACTATAGTTTTGCTTTTAAAATCATTCATGGTTCATACTTCCAAATTTTAAGTTTAGAAATTGTTAAAATTCTTACCATGAAGCTTAAAGCTATATTCAGACGGAATATAGCCACAAATTTTACACAATGTGAAGGGACTTATTACACACATCCCACTTAAACTCCACCAGAACTCCCACGAGTGTTTCAGCGCCGTTTTACCTCACGCTATGCGCTCGAACGGATATATCATCTACATATACGGATGATGCCTCAGCGAACAGCGCTCAGGCTAATAGTCCTCCATGCATTCCAATCTCACACGTCAAACAGAAACTTTCGATGTTTGTACACTTGACAGATTGATGATCAGGATGCCCTTTGGGAAAAGGTTGGGATATGCTGTATATCCAACACCCGCCTCTGATGTCGTCAAATTACCTCAAACTGACTGTATATTTTGAAACGAATTTTTATGTAGTGAAATTTCAGTATGAAAGATTGTAATCAAAGACAGAAAATCCACTTGCAAATAAACGCATTTTGAACGCAGTTACCACGCTAGGAGATATTAATTATATTTCTAGCTTTTACTAGTTAAATAAAGCAAACAGAGTTCTTTTCTAAGCAATTCACAAATCAACTTCAATTTACATTTTGTAGTTAACCGTGTTTAAGGTGTATATACTAAATAAATAAACCTAGAAATTGATTGCTCATTCGAAAGCAGTGGTGATACCGGAATCAATAGCGTTAATACTTAGCAAGAAGAATTCTTTGTACGTATAAAAAAGTAGAAAAATAATACAGCGTACCCGGAAACATAACCAAAAGGCGACCAGCACGTTTGTAATCTATGATTAGAACTGTCAGTTCCATCGGAAATATTCCTCAGTGTGTTCTATCTACAAAAATGAGAATTTATACCTATGCCTGTTCGCTCTGTTTGCCTTCTCGGTTTTAATTAACTCAAGCAGTGTCAGGAGAGTAACGGCTTCAACGTTGTCACCGAAAAAACTGCAAAAGCAGCAACAACTTAAAGATTTTTTGAAGTAAAGTGAAGAAGAAATTCTGAGTCGAAAAGAAGGCTGATTAGCGAAAAAATAGGGTGGTGGAATATGCCGAATAGAACAAAAAAGTTAAATACGATGGATAGCACTCTGTTTTGTAATTTATGTTGGAACCGGTGCTTTTTACACGGTGCATGCAAAAAATTGCGATAATTACACGGAGAGCCTATTTCGCTTTGTAGTACACCTACACATAGCGACGAAAAGCTCAATTCGGTGAAAGTGACACCTAACGAAGGTTCTGCGGCTACGTAATAACAAGCTGTTATATCTAAGCTATTATATACTTCATGCCACAAGTCGATTACTTTCGTTACAAACAGCAACTAGTAAGAATATTTAGAATATTTAATTTTACGTTCGTATCGCTTTCTTGCTTCATGTAAAGTTTTAATGGGACCGCATTCACTATGACTACTTCGGCCAAACCAGAAATCACTAGGCTTAACCCCATAGCAATTTTCGATGAAGCATATCCCTTTTTCTAGACTCGAAATTTATTTGGACAATCACTTTTGTAGCAGCCTTATTGTCAGCGGCAATAAATCACTTTAGAAGCTACAAGGCACAGAGTGCACCGCGAATAAATACAGTTATGAACATACGAGGGTGTGGTAAGACAATGCAACGCCGTAAACCTGACATCTCTATTATCAGTGTGAGTTCTTACATAATGTGCATTATCAGTTATATGAACACATCGATAAAATGTCCGTTGCATACCATGCGTTCGATTAGTGTCAAAGGCTCAACCTTTCAACCTTTCTAAAAAGATAATTTTCCTGCTTTTAAGCCAGCAAATTTCGGTTTTCTGTCTTACACTCTTTCAATTAGTTTTGTTTGGAATCAAACTCACCATTACACTGACACCAACTCTACATTATAGGGAACAATACACCGTACCTCATGTTCGTCTGACCATTGATTGCCAAAAATGTTTATTCATTTGTTGCCTAGAAACAAAAACGATTATTTGCCTTCACGTCTTTAATCCACGCCTGCTTCTAATGAAGTCTGTTTTCTTATAGTCTAAATGTACTCCAACTAACCCAGATTCTAGTTATTCTAAAAGGCAATCACATGGCAAAAAAATACGGCAATGACTTTTAATGGGATTACACTTCAGTAGAACATTCAACTTGAAAATGTCCACCGATGGAATTTTTTTAAGTCTGTTTGTCAAAACAGCATCTATCCTTTAAAAAGCTTATTTTAATACAACCTGGAATACGATTGCATGTTTTTTCTGTGAGGGAAGACGGCGTAGAAGCTAAGAAGGATTCCCAAAGTAATGACAAAATAACAACCTTATACTACATGTGTTAAAAGTTTAAGCAATGATATGCCTACATACTTGGAGTGTATTCGTAGTGACAGCTTAATTATAATTATATTGTTCATGCGCATATGCTCGTTAGTTTAAATTGAGTCATTTGATGGTATTTGATCTACCGTGATCTAGTAAATGGACAACTCTCACTTCATGACGGTTTGACAACCGCCTTCCTCGGAATGTGTATTAGCATTAAGCAGGACAGAATGAAACAGATTCAATCAAGCGGGCACGCTGCTTTGCTGTGACAAAAAGAAACCTGATATTTTCTCCGTACTTTCGAAGACAAATTCCACATTTTATTGCCGATGTCGATTGATTTGTCGTCTACTAATTTACGTCTACAGTTACTATTAATGAAAGGAGAAGTGATAAGCTTGACTAAACCAATCATTACTTATGACTTTTTCTTATGGTTTTTATCAATATAAGTAATTACAGGTACTTCTACAATTATTAAAAGAAAAAGTATTGTTTATAGCTTTGACAGTTATATGTTTAGCACTTTATTTAGTGTATGGAAGAGTGTGTAGACATTAGTGGCCATACCTCTCACGCTGAAAAGATGAAATCTGAAGTTCCCTAGGCATGTCTGATTGGACACTTGCTTATCGCACTTTTATTCAATAGTTTTACCTCTATCTGGAACTTTCTGTCCCTACAAAATCAAAGTTATACATCCGGGTCCACAAGTGATCACCTCACCTTACAGCATTTCAGAACTTTATTTCGACACCTCTTGCATACTAGGTCGTATTTAAGAAATGATTCAGTAGGAATTGCCTGTTAATGCATTTGGAAAAGTTAGTATTTATCCACTTCTACCTTTACAGACTTGCGTCCCGCACCGACATACATCACTTCAGCTCCGCAGATTTTCAAATTTCTAGTGCTTCCTCTGCTATGTCATTGCATATACTTTCGGACGAGCGACCCTTTTGTGACGGTCATCTAAGCTATTCTAGTCCCAAGTGAAGTGCAACTATCGCATCTACTCTTAGAGTCAAAAAGTTCAGATTTTTCAAATCAACAATTATTAATAAATGCGAATATAGTAAGTATAAATACATAGTCAGGTGGGCCTAAAGGCAATTCGCTATATCCCTCAACTAAAAAATTGCATTTGAAATACATCACCAAAGTTTTTGCCTAGTCTGGGTTCGCCCACTCGTGACCATCATATTTTACACTTATTGATAGTTTTCGGTTCTTCGGACACTAGTGACAGGTATTCTAATGCCGAATTAATTTCGACAAGGAGTTTAGACTTCAACCTCTGGATTAATCAGAAGCTGCTTTTAGTAGTTTGACTTGTTCAGCTGTCGGGGGTCCTGCAGTGTGACTCCCTCCAGTGTCCCAATTTTTATAGCGGAAACGTTGGCATAACCCATGCATGGTTGCTTTTCTGCATTAAATAACGCTTTTACTTCAAAACTGATTATCACCACGCTCACAAAAAGAACTTTTTAATTAAGTTCAACTTAAGATTTGTCCAAGTGTATAAATACAATGAATAACTTCTAGGATATTATGTTAAAAAGCTATTATTATGCCTCAATACCCCTAGTAAGCGCCACAAAAATGTATTATTAGCCCCCAGTCTTAGCAACTTCAAGTGAAGTTATCATCTAGCCACTTCGGAGGTTTGTGTTCGAAAGTTGAAATATGATGATACATCTGCTAAACCGTGAAGCTGTGGTATTAGTGAGAAAGCTAGTGAGTCCTCTCTTCAACTTGTACTGTAATTCCATACGTCGTACAATTTTCATTTGAACTCGGCTTTAATATATTGCTTAGAGTCGGCTGATATTACAGCCATATATAAGCTTATGTAAGATAAAATCCTTAAAAAAAAGTTGGTATAAAATTTTAGACGTTTTTAAATAACTAGCAAAAAATTTTATCCGAGTAAGTTCTGTAATTGGAATAGCATGATATGTAAGTTAGAATTCAACTTGATTGCTACTACAGCACCTAAATCCCTCAGTGAACAAGCCACTGGACTAATTTCTTCATTAAGTTCATGTTGGTGTACATTTTTAAAGTGGCGTGTTCAAGTGTAGAAATCATGTTTCAATTTTGGTCAATCAATTATGGTAGCTAAGTCTATACCAAGCCTTTGAGTTGTTAAAGTAAAAGCAATAACACATTTTTGAATGATTCGGTCATGTACCAACTTCACTAATTCAGTCATAATAGAGTTTCGTTTAGTGAAGCCATGTTTGTCTTCGTCTACAATATCCTTTGATGATCGAAGGTTAAATATATAATTTACCTAGCTGTATGATGAACGGTAACAATTTTTCAGCCGAACACTTCAAAACACTGTGGTACATATGGTAACATCTCGTTTATGGAGGGCAGTTGGAACATGCTCAAAGATCTGTTACCTTTGTTATGGCGGAATCAGATGTTGGCGTTTTTAACGAGTTTGTATGCATGTTAGGTCTATTAGAGGGCTTCAAAAGACAGTTACAAAAAAACGTAACGGAAACTGTCACTGACTGATATTGTGCGGGGAGTGCTTACGTAATAATTTCAGTATGTTAGCACTAAATTTTTGTTTGATTTCCAAATTAAGCTATCGTGACTTTTCCATTAATTTGTGACTAAAAAAGAAACGCAAAGTTGACAGTCCTATGCCGAGACGAAACAAGTAAGCATGAATCGTTCATACTGCGTGTCCATTTTTGTAAGTATTTATCACTAAGACAAGTCATTTTGTCGCGGGCAACATGTAACGATTTCTAAAAACAAAATACTCGTATTGTATATGTGAAAACAAAAAAAATATATGTATATATATATATATATATGTGTATATATATAAATATATATATATATATATAT
>MNPL01002568.1:0-18931 GCA_002081605.1 Tropilaelaps mercedesae
CCTTAATAGTATACGACGATATATATATATATATATATATATATATATATATATATGTTAGTAATGTTTGTGTCAATAAGAAATGCCCACACTATGGTATTCTACTCTATAATATATTATTTCCTGTTATTATTAAAGATCTCCTTGCGCACTCGTTTCAGATACTATGTTTTCCATGGAAAATGTTTGCCAGGCTTGTTAACAGTACCAACATTGGTGTACAGTACAACTCTCTCTTCTCACCTGTACAACCATGTACAGGTGAGAAATTATATGTTTATCTTGCAATTAGGGCCAGTTATAGTAAGCGTAAGAAAAGTGATACATTTTATGCATTTGTTTTCACGGCCCTCTTTATTTTTTAGCGTATCTCTTGCGCTCTCTCTCCCTTCCTCATGTTGTATATAATATACGACATGGGAAGAGGTTCGTGTTCACCACTTAGTCGTTTTCTTTTCGTTTATATTTCATCACCGTGTTGTTCGTGGCAACGCTGTTGCATTTAATGTCTTTTGGGTCAGAGCGTTGGGCATTCCTTTCTTCGTTCAGTGTCACTGTTTACTCTCTCCATCAGCTGTCGGAGCACTGCAATAATATGATCGAGAGACGATGTTTTAGCACGCGAAGAAGGCAAGCCAGCCACAGTATTGTACAAACCGAATAGATACTGTCAGTTGAGATTACCAGGATAGACCAGGATATATATACATATATATACCTCCCCACCACAACAGGAAACCACCACAATACTTTTAATACGAAAATTGACCGCTTCTTAGCCAACTACTCAGATGTTTCTCTCGCGCGGTTATTATTAATATTAAATTTGATTACAGAGTAAATTACAAATTAAAAACAAAAAAGCCATCGGGACAGTCAATAAGGTGGTGTGACGTGACATTGTCGGCAATTCGGTATATTAATATAGCAGTTATTTTAAGCGACATTCATAACATGTTGGGAGCTTCGTAATTCAGATTACTTTCAAAACAAATGGCAATCCTTTACAATAAAAGATGAAAAAAGTAATGCATTTTAATAACTGGAAATATTGCAGAGGGCCTTTCAAGAAAAGCTTGTAACCAAGAAATCTGGACTGTTATTTTCGACTGAAGGATTCATTAAACATTAACTAGTCGATTGCCGAAGTTCCCCTCCATTATAATATTATATATGATATGTTATCATTATTATGTCCATCAACTGAAAAACATCAAAATTTATTTAATAAATATTAAAGAAGAATGTAGAAATACAGAGATTACTTTGTTCTATTAGGTAAAGAAAATGTATAGTATCGTCTTTTTCGAGATTGGATTTTCTCGTTTATATAGAATTGACACGCACTGCTATGAGTTGTTGCCCGAAAATAATTTTTCTATTAAGCAGAGCTTATACTAGATTATCTTGTACACCTGAATGTATACTAGATAATCTAGTATAATTCTTATAAAGACTAATCATTTATTGACGTCCATCGCCATACAAATTGGGCGACTTTCACATGATCATTATCAGTAACCGCGGAATAGTGAATTTATCTTATCTGATCGGATCATTGAAGTGTTATTCACTCTAATCAAATGCGAAACAGACAAATATTGTTGGTTCAGCAGCAGTACGAAACCACTGTAGTTGCGCTATTTTTGCTGCGGGTGTACATAGCTTCATAAGCGAGCAATCGAAATATCGTTCTTCTATGCGTTGTCACGTAACAATGCCTTAGAGTGTAATATATTAAAAAGTGTCAGTTATCGTTGGACTTTTAATTAGCTATTGCTATCGGCAACTAACTCTGCAAACATGGCAGAGTTCACGCAGAGAGTCACGAGGAATTGTGATCATGCATGATAATTACGTTATTCTTTGGTCGCTGCCTCGGTCATGCTCACCGAGTCATTGTCTCGACCTCATAGACACCTAAAAAAGATAAAAATATAGGAGGCAAGAAAGAGATTGAGATAAGCGGCAGTCGGGAAGCTGTCTTGTAAATACATCTAGTAATTCATTCCGGCTCCAAGAACAACAAAAGTGGGGGCGTTCTATATCTACTGAATCTCTTTGACTCTAACTTAAAGCTGGTTATAGGAGTTAGCTAAATCGATAACAATAATAATTACCCAACTACTCAATTTTTTACGATAATACAGTATGTGCTTCACGTCTTCAACTTTCGCCGTAACTGTATAAAGTAGACATGCGGGAACGACAAATCTGCTCAAAAAATCCCTTCTCAGTTTTCCTAGTAAATTGGGGCTCATTTGAAGAATCTCTAATCACGGTTTGGCTAATTGTGGGTGTATCATGATGAAGTGCCGAACTTCGTCTTTTTTTAGATCTGGGCAGTTGCGGAGTTGTTGACATTAAATTTTGATCTCAAAATTTTTAGAAAAAAACTCCAAAGGCTTTAAGTCATGCGACTTTAATGGCCAATTTCAATCACCGAAATGAAAGCCTGTACAGTCAAGGAATGTTTCGTACAATGGCATTGTTTCATTTGATGTGTGGTAAGTGACACCGCAATATGGGAATTACATGTTTGCGAGAATCATATTATCCATTTCAAGATGCTAATAATTACCCTTGCCATCGGTTCGCCATTAGCTTCATTTGTATTTAGCTGGGTAATGTACGTTAAAACTGCCAGTAAAATAAAAAACATTCCATTAATTAAAGAAGCAATCATCGCCAGCGATGACTGCAATAAGATATGATATTATACGTCAGTTTGCTGATGGACAGATTTCGCAATAGTGAATGGATGTTCCACCGATGAAGGATGCTTTTGTGTTGTTGAATTGAGTACAAATTGCGGAGGAGGATAAATGGAGGGAAAGCAGTTCAACCTGCGAGGTTTCTCTACTGAAAAGAATTTACAAACACTTTCCGATCTTCCCTGTGCAGACTCAGCTAACGTTATGGTAAAAAAATCATGTGTACATTTAACAAATATAAATCACAAAGTCATATTGGTTTACGCACACTTTTTTCTTCTGTTTCTTTCGTTCCGCTTGTTAGCTTATTTTAATACCGCACAACGTATCTTTTAGATTTATGGTGTATGTTACGTATATCGGTGATATAATTTTCTAAAATTATCCTAAAAAAAGTCCTATAAGTCTTAGATAACTGGACATATTTAAGTGCATTGACGTCTAATTTTGACGCTGAGGACGACTAAAGAAGTTAAGCGGGCGAAATTTGGCTATCATCTTGATACAGAGCGCGATAACAATGGGGATGCGCACAGAAATCTGGGGCCAGGGAAGAGTGTTGGATAGAATTAGAGCTCTAAGTGGTTGAAATTCCAATAGGTTTTGATCAATTCTTTCAGTAGTGAGTGATAGCATTAAGAACTGAATGATATGTCTACACGTTAAATGGAGAAAAAAAACGAAAAACTCTAACACGATTCCCGTTTCCGTGGTGTATGAAATGCTCGACCAGTACAACAACAATAGATCAGACCTTTACGCAAAAGTGAAGATTAAAGAAATAAAAATATTTTCAGTTGGTTTAAAAATTAAATAGTTCTAGCAAGTTCACGTACATTTTTACTCGCAGTCCAAAAAAAAGTCATGAGAGAATAGTTGTAGTAAGTAAAAAAATCGATTTGTGGACGAGGTTTTCGTTTAAATTGCTGACAAGCAAGGTAGTTCCTCGTAAACGATATGTTCAAATGTCTACATTCAAATTTTGCCCATCCCACATCAATTTCCTCTGTTTTTCTTTGCACATTGGTTGATATAGGATAATAAAATTATCTCCGCCTTGACATACCGGACTCTGATTGGCCTGTGATATATTTTGATGTCATTAGCTCAAGCAAGCTCCTCTCATTTTCGAGTATCCGAGATTTCTTACACTTGACGGTTTGTCACCCGGCGCTTAATGCCATTTATTCCTCGTAAGCACGTCTTGTTTAAATGTGGTGTGTTCATCTATTTAGGTTACGGTTTATATGAACAACATGGTGAACAAAAATTTGGCGGCTTAAGAATACACTACAATGTGTCGCAAGCTCAGCAATTTCTCACATCACTCTGGAAACGGTCAGGTCAAGTTTCTTCAGTATGCGAGCATAATTTGTATAATTTCAGGTTGGCAGTAAGTCCTTGTTGCTAGACATAGTCTGTACGCAACCTTTTTGCGTACTTAATATATCGGAATATCCATTCATTTTGCTCATATCAGGTTTTCCATTCGTTTTTTCATCAGGTGAAAAAATTACTCCGTTATTATTATCCGACTCTTCTCGGTGTAATTGTCGAGTACCTGCCCATATCTCATGATATCCTGAAGCAAAGTTCGATTCATTCTGAGCATTCTAAATATTCTATATGCGAAATTTGATTTGCGCAGGGTTGAGCTGCTACGTTTCAGTTGTATTATCTGTAGCGCAATTATCCACTATGTAGTGTTGGTCTATACAGAAACCAACCTGCATCGTAAACTTTTCATTGCGAGGGCTATAATAGTGTCCAGTTATCACAGCAACTGAACGACCTGTAAAAAAGTAGCGTAGCCACCAGTCAGTCATAACTTGGCGGTCTATTCCTTGGAAGCATGCTAACTTCCCACATGCGTAACACTGTCTCGAACGGCTTCGAAGGTGAGTTCCATTTTCTCTTTTTATTCTGTTGCTGTAAAATTCTTTGCATCACAGACACAGTTCCGTACTCATTTGTCCATATGCGTTTTCTTCAGTCGCTACTATCACTATCTTAGTGTCAGTGATAAGAGATATGCTCAAATTGGCGATGATAACAACAACTTTAACACGACCACTTGAGGCGTCAACCTAGTCGAACAACCCAGTCGCGCTCACGCTTCACTGCAGTAGTCAACCGCAAATTTCTTCGCAAGTGTATTTTAACTTCAGCTTGCTAATATTTACCAAAATTTTTCCCGTTGGATACAGCACTCACCAGAGATGCAGGGAAAGTGATGCATTTAATACGTGAATGGTGGGGTTGGGTTTTGCAAAACTTTAGGTAGAACAAATCTGGGAAACGTCTTATGAGCCTCTTATAAAACCGTTTGAGGGTTAGGAATTTATTCTTTCCCTATTATACATCTTACTTTCGAATAACAAAAGAAATAGTACTCTAAAATGCCAAGTTGTTATCACAATATGTACGTACAGAGGTATATAACACGTAATTTTTCGATGACAAGTTCTCCTATCAGTTGCTAATGCGTCTGTACTACGTGAAACCAACGGGGCCCATCGCACCATTTCTGTTGTCATATACGAGCATAAACGGGGAAGGGTGCCAGACTTACCCTGGAAGAAAACCAAACTGCATTCAATTGTAGAGGAAAGGACAGCTAGAAAATGTAAGGGGAATCGTTGACGTCTGGCAAGAGATGTTCCAGTGGGAGAGGGTGCTCAAGAGGGTAAGGGAAGGTTAAAGAGACTACAAACACAAGATTATTACCCTGGTCTAGGATTTAAACAGATGGTTGTCTGATTATGCCGAGGCACGAGCTCCGGCGCCTCAAATACGGAGGGGTTATGATATGGAAGTCCTAGAGATTAAAAATGCTATCTTTTAACGGTCATAGAAAGTTATAGACTTCTGGCCGACTATGTATACAGTACCGCTTTTTGCATTACTTCGTGAGTCGGATCCCATGAATGTAAAGGGGAGGCAAGGGGGTCGAATTCGTGCACCTACGTGCCTCCTCCAGTTGCAAGGCGCACGCGGGTGCGCCAAGCTACCGAGCACGACAGACTTCTCTGCCAACTGGTCATCTCTTATGCGACCCATTTCCCGCTACGTAGAACCCTTAAATGGTATGAAAGTAGAAGGGACCAAGGGTATTTATTGAGGGTACAGGGAGCCCAGTACCTTAAAACAAGAAAACATTTTTGTATTTATAGTAAGGAACGAAAGTTCTTTTACGGGGAAATCATGGCCATAGTTCGAGTACGCTTATATTGGTGACAATGAATTACTACTATGTGAAAAGACATGTAGCTGTATTTTAGTATGTTTATAAACTTCAAGTGCACACATGCATTTTTGTAATGTGTCACACAGAAACAAGCAACTATTTTTTACGCATTTTTATTCAAATGAATTCTGCACACATACAAAAGTACAATAGCCCTACAAATTTCTTTCATCTTATAAACTTTGCTTTTATAAAATGTGCTCTAAATGGTGAGCTTGTAAAACGATGCTCAGAGCAGAAAGTTGAGGGTAGGCAGGTAATGGATGGGTTCAAATTAGGGAGTACTGTAAACAATTGTTATGCATTATGTGTTTCACGTATAATACATAACCATTGCGCTAATGTATTCGAAACGCTTAACGACTTCGCCCATGGATTTTCCTAATATGCATTCAAGACGACATAGGATCGCAAAGTACTCCACCTGTTGCATTGCTCAAAAATATGCTCAGTGGTATCTAGATTTTTTCCAGGATATTTTGCTGGTACACACTCTTCGTAGGTGCCACAGTTTGTTAGGTTCGTTAGCCTGTCAATGGCAACGTGATCTTACCTACCTAGACCCATCCGGTCATTCCACTTTTTAAAGGGAGAAATCGCTTTGAAATCCTTGTGAAGAAGAATTATCGTCATGTTAGTTCTTAGGACCAACCTCAAAGCTTTTTAAACACGTTGTTTGTAATCAAGCAAACGACTACTTCAAGCAACATAGCATCTCTAATCAACGCATATTCTAGTTCGGCCCAAAAATATCAGCCGTATTAGCACTTATAGCTAATTCTATTGGTGATGCCAGAACGCAACTGAATATGAGAAAAACGTTGGCTGCACTATTATTCACCGACCTCCGTAAAATTTTCGGCATCATTCACATTAACAAACAACTATAAAAAAATAAGAACCTATGGACCACATGGGGTCGTCATTTTTTGGTTTTCTGATTCCTGTTAGATAGATAACAAATATTGAAATTTGGCCTGAATTTTTTTCCTTAATTGAGTATAAACTAAAAGATATGTCGAAAAGTATTAGAAATTTTGAATCAACCACAAAAATATGTTTAGAGCAGATCATCACTTGTCCTAAACTAGATGGAAGTAGTTCCTTGTTGCTGGCTATCCTTAGGATGGTACCGCAGTCTTATTTACCACATAAGCATTTACCTCTTGTGAAAAAAATGTGCTTATGTCGAATTAGCGTACATTTAGATGTACATACAACACTTGCGATAACATTTAGATTATGTCCTGCGAGCTATTACCTCCGCGATCTGAGCGACAGTGCATAGTCAAATAATAGCATTCATTATTTCAATTTAAGTGAGTAACAATAGTAACATACATGTAGAGTGTCACAAAAATGGGAATTAGACTAGAAATAACTAGCAAGATTGTTAAATTGACACCATTGTTTTTAAAAGGATTTCGTTGATATATGCCTTCTTCCTAATTTATAATTCCATGGCTCAAGGCAAGTTCTGAATATTGCCACTCGCACAATGCTATATTGCATGATTTATTTGGCTTCATTATTTATTGTTATTCCAATAAAGTAATTTAAGCACGGAAGATGTTAATTTGGAACAGGCAATAATAAATTTGCGTGTATGATTTTAATAAAAGCACTAGGCTACTGAATGACAGGGTAGAATCATCTATACAGGAGCCATTGTAAAATGTCGAAGAAAAAATATATAATTCACCTCAATCTCTTATATACGTACATCTATAATACGGTCGCACTTCTAGACTTCCCTAAGCTATTCAGAGTGAAGTACTTAAGTCTAAATAAAATTGTACGATAAAAATCAGTAAAATCTTCCTCGGATCTGAATGGCGGCCGCAAATGCACGAATATGTAATACTACCTGATTTTAGCATTTTTAGAAATATAAGCTTATTTTTTACTTCAATCCTCGTTTTTTAGAGATTTAAATTCATTAGAATCAACATCGGCAATTTTTGAGCTGCGCTTAATGGGCTTTTGAATGGACGCTGGCTTTTCCCGTAAGAACTCTCGGGATTTTGGTGGACTACGTTTATTAGGTAGTAAAAATACTTTGCATAACAATACTGTGCATAACGTTACATGCGAACGATCTAAGCCGATTGCGTACCGCGCGCCTTGTTCTATGAAAAAGGGTAATCTCATTGTGCCCCGAGTATTACACTAAAAAAGTTGAATTAGGGTGTTAATTATATTTCGTTTGAATCAAGGGAATACTTACCGGAGATATATTACGTTTTCTTGTTGTTCGTCCACGTAGTCACCTGTAATATAGCGACTGAGTCGTTTATCACGTTAATATGTGTAAATTCAGTATTATGTCAAATGAAAGTCCGATTTGCCAATGCTTATGATAGCCTTAAACGTCTACGAAAATCCTATTGTATCTTTATCCATATACATAGTTATAACGCCCCGTGTCGTTTAGCTGAAGAGTTTAGTATTTAGCAAAGTCCTACTTCAGATTTTTAATAAGAAGTAATGACTCCCCTGTCATAAGGCATGGATCTGTCTGATAAGTACTATCATAATATTTCCACTATCCTAGTAGATAAATACGGGCTACATTTGAATGATTTGACGAAAAAGACTTTACGTCATAGTTACCCGAAACCATGAAGCCTTGTAATGACACCGTTGATTAATGTGCCTGCGATTTGGTCATGTGGCCTCTTAATTTGAATCGACACCATTAAATAGTCCATAAAATAGTTGTAATGATAGATTGTATCATGAAAAAGCATCACCTCGAAGGAAAAAAATATATTTTGTGCAGGTACTAAACCCAAAAGTCTTTGTCTATTCTTCTTAAAACTGCCAGTTATTGAAAGCCTATTGGAATAGGTACTAACATCATGTTCAATACTTAAATTGGAGAAATACGTGAATCTCGCTGTGAAGTCGCAACCTGCTAGTCTTATACGAATTGACAACAACCACATATCCAATGCAACATATTTATTATCTGCATTTTGACGCAAATATATACTTCGCTAGATATTTTTTAGGAGAAGAGGCTGTTCTAACATCCCTTCTTACTATTACGAATTTATAGTCATATTCATGTCTTGAATATTTGCCTTTGAATTGGTGCGGTCCTTATTTTTGTGTTTCGAGTATCTGACCTTGATAGCGCTTATTAACGTTGTTGTGTACTGTACTGATTGTTAGTACTGTACTGATGGTTACTAGATACATATTGTTATTTTCGTTAAGGACGCATTTAATCGAACTTGGATAAATTAATTTTATTCTACTTCAGTTCCAATGTTTAATATGACTACATGTTCAGAAAAGAAAGTGCATTTAACATTTTGTCCTTTAATAACATAATGCGCTATGTTGAATGTCATATTTTCAAGATGACTGCCTAATGTCAGCCAATGTGTCTAAAATACTAGGCCTATATATGCCTACATATGTAATCGTATCTTAGACAATATTGTAAATGGATCGTATGTATTCACCTAATCACATTCAAAATACGAAATTAGTTCGAATTTTCAATCTTTCCGTTTTTCACAGCATTGTAGCGAAAAATAAGTAGTAGTAGTAGTAGTAGTAGTAGTAGTAGTTAAATTTATTACACAAGCTTATTCTATTATTCTTCTCTAGCTAAGACCGCTCTCTTCATATACGAGAGACATCAATGTCCTACGGACAAGAATGTGTGGCTTAACTCTGCCGCATTCCTGAGTTGAAGCGCGCGTCAGTCTAGAACCTGAGTTATTCGAAAACCTTTTATTTCAATAGCGGCGCTTTTGTCCAGAGGCTTTGCCGCTTTCGTGACGACTTGGGTCTCGGCTTTTTGGTCGTGTCATTGAACGATGACTGTTGTTTACTTCAACCCACTCGAACATTGAAGGCTGAGCGACGCCTGCCGAGATCTGATTTTGAAGTGTTCCTCGGTCAGGAGCCTTGTAAAGGACCTTCAGTTTGTTCTTGTTGTCGAGCACAATCTCCCCGTCGAGATATACCTCGTTTATAAAGCCAAGAAGGCGATCCACCTAAAACAAGTTATTCGAAATGCTATAGCTCCATCCAGTGCGTGTGCTGCTTGGACTTAGGCCAAACAAGAGAAAGACTTTGTCGCCAAAAGCCTTCGTAATTCGAGTGTGCATAAGTCACAAAAAAAATCCACAGGTTTGCAGATGGTTTGGCCAGATCGTAAAGACAGATTACTAACTAGGTGTTCATTCCATACATACCTTTTCGGGGAGGGAGTGTACCTGTGACTCAACCGTGACTGGGTGCGTGGTGATCTTTCCATCTCCACGAGCCATTCCAAAGAAACCCTAGAATATTAAAAGCGTATTTTGTTTTAATTTAAACTGTGTCAAATTGATTTCTGCATGCTAATATCGCACTGAAAACCTTAACAATAATCTATTTCGACTATCTAGAAAAGACCAGCGCTATCTCAATTTTTAATTATCGTACAGATTGACATAAGATCTATATTTCTTTACATAACATTGTTATATAACAGTGTTATTTACTCTAGAAAAGTTCTTCAATCAAATACATAATGTAGTAAGCGTTTTGAACTAAAATTACTTACCTTAACCTTCCGGCCCATAAAATTGATGATTTCGTAATCATTGCATTGCTTCTCTATGTCTGCTTTGACGGACTGGAATGAGCTTATTATGAGCGTCACGAACAGATTGAGAAGAATTACCGATGTGATAAAAGCGAATACAAAAAATACAAGTGGTCCGATAACTGGCGATGCCATTGAGATTTCGTCGAACTTGAATTGACCCCGCGCCATATCAAAGCAGGTTTCCGCCGATGTAATAAAGCTTGAAAACTCCTTCATCTTGGTGCCGAGCACAATGTAGAATACTTGAGTGAACGCCAGGAATATGACCCAAAATACGACAAAGAACGACGACAGATCTTTGGAACACTGCGACAATGTCGAGTATAGGACGCCGATGCGCTTGTTAAAACGCAGCAACTTGGTGAATTTGAGGATTGAGATGAAGATTAGAAAGCTCATTAAATAGCCGAACACCTCGTCAACAGCAGCCACTCGTTGCAATTTAACGTAGGCATTGCCATGTGATCTTTCGAATACTTTGAGAATCTTACGGGTCATCGCCATCCGTGATATATAGAAAAATATGCACGAATAGCTCAGGCCAAGGACAACGAGTTCAGCGATGTTCCAATACGAACGCAGATAGTCAACTTGGAGAGCTCTAAAGCTCTTCACTTCTCGTACAGTGAAATAGATGATGAAGCCAATAAAGGATATTTCACAAAGAAGCACGAATAGCCCAAAACCTTGATGATAGCGCATCAGACGAATTGCATCAATTCGGTAGTTGGGTATCACTCCGCCACCCGGATGAAATTCGGCAATAATTGTCACTACTCCGAATAAGTTGACCTGCCGGTAATTGCAAAAAGTAAAACTTAAAACCAAAAAATGTATATGTCTGTCGGCAACATTGCGCCCAAGATAGAAAAAAGGTTATGAACAAGGTGTCCCTAAGAGCGTATGTTCTTAAATGCATTGAAAGACATGAAATTTATTAAATAAATGTCAGCTAGGAAAATACTTGTATTTAACCATCTTCATAACAGATACTTCAATGAATAGCTTTAAAAAAGGTTATCTTTGCTAGAAAGTGGGAAAATAAAAAGTGAACACTATACATATATATACATAACGTGAATATTTATGTGATTTAATGATAGTGTTTAACAATTTTTGAGAGATATTTTCCCTAACTGTTGAAGCAAGCAATGTCCCAAAAAATCCACACTCACCTGCGCATTATAAACCGAAAATTCAATAAAGACAGCCCTGGTTCCGCCATCGATCCAGTCGGATATTTCCAGTTCCTTGATTCTTTTAATTATGTTCTCCTTCGTGCCTCGAAGACGCATAATGTAACCACCGCCTTTGTGGTAGTGATAATTAGGTGATAATGCTGTTAGACCATAGAACCCGCCTCATAAAACTTGGCTCAATTACTGCATGCCTTCTTGCGTTCATACTGTTCGTAATATAGTTTTTGGATAAAAAATATAAAATTTAATTTTTCCAGAATCAAGTTAAAAATGCTACCTTCGTATTCCAGACTCGTAAATAATTATGCTACAGAGTAAACGCGTGTCCTGCTAGGTATAAAGATAGCTGAAAGAGGATTTTACTTGACAGGATCCAGTAAAAGCTGTCCCAGGAATGCAAATGTAAAACATTTCCACAATAGATGTAACACCGCCAAGAGATAGCACGCAACGGTCAATCCATTATTTCTAGTATGTTGAGTGCCAACAAAATCTAGTGTAGGGATAGAAAAAACTTAAAAAGGAATATGGCTAGTCGTGAGGTTTTTCAAATAAGCGTATCTCCCGCATGTTATATTTATCTACCTCCATAAACATCGAGTTTTCCCCAGAAAGGAAGTCCGTGTAATTCTTTCGCCTTTTTGTGCCTCCACTCTTCATTGGTAAGGTTAGCTGGGTCTAGTAGGATGCTATGATTCGCCGGCATCACAATCCATTTGGGATGATAGTGCTTTTTATCTTCCTTGATCAGTGACGACTGACCTCGACATTGGCTGACTACATTTCGCATCAGTTTCTCTACCTTACACGAGTCTGCGTATCAATGACATCAATAAAGCGAAAAGAGTCGTTTATAATTTTTTTAAAAAGTGAGACTTCTTTTCTTTTACTAATTTACTATTGTACACATTTAAAATATAAGTGTATTTACCGAAATAATGAGAATTTGTTATCACCAAAAATATCAATAAGGGGATCTGCAACCCAAATGATCCAGGTACTAATAGTTATCACTTTTGTATAATATATATAATACAACCAGCGCTAAGACTCACTTGGCTTCGCACGGATTTGCCTCATAACGGCGTACCCCATGATGCGGTTGACACGATCATTGATGAAGCCACGTAGCCCAAACGGCTGTTGGCCGTTATACCAATCGCCAACTTTAACTTGGGGAACGACCGTCTCGCGGATGTATTTATAAAACGCGTCTGTTGATGACAGCTGTAAAGCCATAAAACAGTAAGAATACAAAAATATTCATATTTAATTGCATGTTTATTTACGTTTTATTCAAAATAAGTATTCAAGAATACTCATTGGAACTATCTTCTTAAATCCATATTGAAGAAAGCTTGTACATACATGCGTACAAGCTGTATTGGCTAAGCATAAGCCTCTTAGTGTAGTGATTAGAATGATTTTCATTAATCTTTATTGAGGTAAAAATTTCAATCTGTTTGCACAACATTTTTATTCATCAAGAGGGCAACCTATGAAAATACCTGAAGTACTCTCTAAATGTTGTTACATTTTTTTCTGGCAGACTTAGCTGATCACTATTACATTCAGGCAAGTTTGCGGAAAGTGTATAGCAAAATTCAGAAGAGCGAAGGTTTTCACTTAACCGGACTTAAACAGTACTTAACAGGCTTTAAAAACGAAGTATGCGCTAACCAGTTTACAGTACCAATGAGAAGCGGAAGAATAACATTATTGTGGTACTTATGAAATTCTGTTTATATGTATATATGACACAGTGGTTTTAACTTTGATCTTCAGTATCCAAGGTAAAAAATATCGGACCGTGTCGATAGTATGTTTCATACATGTTGCCACAATTTCTAATATTAAAATGCCAGTAATCTATTTCCAATATATGTTGTTACATATACCTCCATAAAGTTAGGGTTCTTAATAAACTCGTTTTTGAGGTTCATCTGCATCCAGTAGGCGTTTGGATCGCGATTTCCATACGATAATACAGTGAGTAGCCAGAGGAATAGTAGATAGGAGAAAATCTCGCGTAAGATAGCCGACATGCGCAGCTCTCGCATTCTCTCCTCGCGCACATTATCGAGATCATCTTTCTGAGGCGGTTTGTATTGCCGACGGCGAGCGCTACCCGCAGATGTCCCGGCTACAAATGGACAGACGTTCATGCGTTAATATAAACAGAATTATTTTTGATAAAGTAGATACACCTTCTTAAGCCCATCCAGTATAGCATATGGCACATGCATATGAAAGGCAACGCACATAAAATATATTTTTCCATTCACACCTATATTTGTTTGGAAAGAACTTACAGGAAAATCTTCAAACTTAATTGCTGTTAGTAGAAATTAGCTATACGTGAGCAAACTTCCACTTGGTGTTCACAAAGCTACCTAGTTGGCAAGCTTTTTGCTAAACATAAGAAAATGTTTATTTAGTTGGGAAATCAACGGTAATGGCTAAATTTCGTTCTCCCTGGCTACCGGTCGTCATTACCGGCGTCATGTTTCAACAAACTTTTCAGTCATTACATGCAAGTTTTTGGCCATAAGCTTGTTAAAGCTGTCTGCCACATAACTTTTGCGGAGGTTCATTAGAAAATCTTAGTAAATCAAAGTATAGCCTGTTCCTATTCACCCATTTCCTCGTGTAAAACCTAGCTGTACTTTCTTTGCTCACACCAATTTTTTAAAGCCAAGGTCAAAGTTGTCTACAGCTGACAATCGCGGATGGCTAATCGGTAAAGCTAAGGGGACAGCCGTGCTTGAAAAATCCGTAATTTTGTAAATTAAGAATTATTGTTGAAATCTGAAGAAACAATAGTGGAAAATGCATTGGGTAACTCCTTTTTTATTCAAACAATGTTTTTTCTAATTATTTGACGGTGTTCTTGCTGCATATTTTCACTAAGGCACTTCCTTTGGGAAAAGTGTTTCTTGGATGATAGCAAAGGTTTGGTAAAATCGTAAGCTCTAAAATCTCTGACTAAGAAACACAAACAAGACTAGAGGTATATACATAGATCTGTAGACACGCCAGCAACACGAACTATTTAAGCAAGCATAAAATTTTCCCGAATAGATAATCAGCAGAGTTTTTTAAAGTAACATATATTCAAATTCAGGTTATTGTTAGTAATCTTTTCGTGACAACTGTATAATTACTTTTAAATTGTAAACTTCACCAGGACCTTCGTTCCATTCATAGTGCGTTCTCTGCTAACTGGTTGAACAATCATAATGATATCTAACTACGCAGACCTTGAAAGTGTTTAGCAAGAAGTGAAAAGGTTTTCATCGATGCTTGTTGAGGTCATAAGCTATTTCAGCTTTTCAGAATACTAGGAGATACTGGAATAACTTGCACTTTAGAACATGCGTTTGAAAACCGATCGTCATGTATACACATTTTTTTCTAAAACAGGATAAAATTGTAGGATATGAAACCATACTGGAGTGCAGTTGGGAGTTAACGGAATTTAACCTCTGAAAATAAGTTGTTTCGCGGCGTTAAACTAAGCTACGTTCTCTTATCAATTAGCAGAAATATTTAAGAATAACTTAGCTGCTCCGATTATTCTACACAAGCGTGTTAATTCAGAAACATTGCAGTGTATTTAAATGATCCGTACATATCTTACAGGTGACATTGAAGATGTGGCAAAATACCTTACTGGACGAATCGGCACCCCAATTTGCCAACAATTGGCAACGCAAAAGGTTTGTGATACAAAACGTTCGGTTCTTTTTCGAACACATTCGCTCAAAGCTGCGATCAAATCTTGCCTGTATATGCCAAGTGCTCTTTTAGTAGACAGACGTTAATTTACTAATGTAGCAAAGTAATACCAACGGTAGGAGAGCTAAGTTCGAAGCTTTCTGTTTTGCTCGCAAATGAAAAGTAACTTATATAGAAATTGTATTCAAAATAGAGCCCCTAATGATTCAAATATTATCGATATGTCATTTACCTAACATCCATAATATCCAGCATTAGTTGGGCTTTCCCAGGCTCTACTGGTTTAGCCTCTAAATATGAAAGATTAATATCTAGCTAAAACGGCAAAGATCACATGAGGCTAAACCAGCCACAATTTTGTCAAATACTCTATGACACAATTACAGGCATATTTGATGCTTGGAAGGAAAACAAGTCGACGAAAAACGGGCAATATGTGTAAAGTTAATTCTTCCGTTGTGATTCATGAGGTACTCTGGCCCAATTCAGATACAATATTCGTTGCAGCGCTCCGGTCAAGGTCACATTCAAAATAAGATAACATGATCAATAACGACAACTAAGAGAAATAGTTTGCTCTTTTATATTAACGTTGCCATAAGACTCATACTGAATACCATGAATACCATCGCGTAAGGAACTTCTAAAGCTAAAGCAGCTACTAAAGCCGGGCAGTATTCAAAAGAGTAATTAAAAAATCCTCAAAAAAGGTTTTTACGTTCTGTGCTTCACTAAATAGTGGAAGAACCACACCACGCATACGGAATCGCTTTATGACAAGTTTAAATACTCTTTTGCAATTTATTCCGTTTAGCGCAGAAAATCATAATTCCATAAAGCTTGTCAACGCCTTATAATTGAGATTTCACTAACCGGCTTCCTCATAGTGGTATTTTTAACATCGATCGCATTTTAGGTATTTTAGGTAGGTAGGCCGCTAGACGGTCTTTCACTCCTAAGATCAACTAGACAGTTTTATTTTCACTTAATGGACTTGCGATAAATTCTATAAAAAATACGGAAAACAGCGAAAGCAGTATTCTAAATCGTTTTGGCAGATTAGTTATACGACGGTTATCATGCTGTTCCAGTCTATCAAAGGCATTGCACTATCGACGCCACAGTTTCCGCTTTCAATTATATCGAAAGCAGAGCATAGTAACGAGTAGCATTTATGTCCAATAAAAATTTATTTAAGTGGCGCGTACTGGTGGCATATAATGCAATCCTGTCTTTATTTCTCCTACGAGCAAATTGGTGCAACATGTGCTTTCCCATCTCCGACGAATAGTTAGGCAATGCATGTAGAGTTGTGTAATCAGCAAAAAAATACCTCCGCACGTAGATAAATGCCGAAACGGGGCAGAGTTAATGCAGGAGGAAGTATCAGGTTGCTTGTTTGCATTTCAGAGTGATTTATTTGTGGCTTTCATGATTTGTAGTGAACGCTTTAGTAATATCGGACCATCTAACGCCAGATATGAGAAAATATTCAGACGGTATCTCATCATTAATAATTCTTCTGCAGATGTATTTATCTTTACGTTTGCAGGTGTTTCCCTAAAACTTCAGCGCAACTTTTTAGAAAGCAAGGCTAAAGATAAGAATTTAAAGGATATACTTAGTATTTCCTATGCTGTTAGTACTCGAAATGTTTGCTGTCCTCTGGCCCTTACATATGGCCGTGAAACACCTTAGGTGTCGAATGCGAGTAAGAAGAACAAATAAATAGCACTCGCTAACAAATAGCAGCAAGTGCTGGTGTTAAATTTAGCCAAGCTAGCGTATATATATATATTTATATATATATATATATATATGAAACTTATTACAAAGCGCTCAGACCCAACGTTGTTTAGGCTCGTAATTACTTTCCAAACTCTGTTTTTCATCGTTTATATTTGACCATTTTACTATCCGAATACATATTTCCAACGAATTATTTTTGATGATTTTTTGCTATGCATAAGCACAATTATATGTTTCTAAAATAATTATATTGACATTAAAACACATTCCATTTTTACGTCGTGGAATACCGGATAGAGTTTATCTACTGAATACGACTTGGATTACTTACACATAATAAATTATTCTTTGAATTACTTCATAAGGCTATTCGACCTAGATATTTGGCCTTTCCAAGCGGGTATGCGTGAATAGGAACTCTACATTGTAATCCGTCAGATAGCTGCCCTTATATGTGCATATTATTATTATTTATGAGTAGATCGAGGTCTCCTGGCATCTCGGAAGGCTATAAGTTTGACAATGCGAGTGCGTCTATTGACCAAGCCATCTTCGAGCTATGCAAAGACGCATTTTTATTCAAATGCGTAATAATGTCGACAGGTTATGCAAACAATATGCCGAACCCATACGGACGTAGTATGCATGCAGTATCGGATAAACATACTTCTACTAAAAGCAAAAAGAAGTATAGCGATGTGCATGAAATGTCAAACAACTGTTTTGATATTAATATTGATGATATATTGTTATAATAAAGAGGGGAACACATCTTAGCTTCTCAGACTTCGAAAACATCTCTGTCATTGTTGTCTCCCAAAATTTCTGTTTGTACGCTCTGTGTGAGCAGCTTCGGTAGCTTTTATCGTCATGACGCTGCGTGGGTTATTGCACAGAACCATTGAAAATGTATACCAAGCTCTCCTCTTCCTACACGTGCAAAGGCTCCACTCATTTTTAAATATGACTTACAGTAAGTTCATCTATTTTTCTTCCTACTGCAAAAACTCCTGCTTATTGTGTATAGCGTAACTCGGACACGTGCTTAACGATCACTAATAGATTTAACTAAGCAGGTTATGAGATAAGCTGTACGACGTATTATACTAAATAACTTTCTCCTAAATATTTGCAATGTATTCAGGGCAACGAACGATTCGTTTTATATTCTTAATAATAGATCAAGGGAAGTTTTGTGAAGTTGTGGAGTTTGTACAGGCAATATCAGCAACAACAGTAATTCTGGACAATACTGAGAGGGTGGCTAAATATGACCAAATAACTTTAAGCTACAAAGCTATGTGGCTATATTTTCATGTTCTATGGTGGTTTTTTGAGTGCCGCCTGGATTCATTAGCGGCATTTAACGTGGAGTTCGAAGTGACGCAAAAACCACGTCTGAGTTTAAAGGAAAACAATTCTTGAAGCATTGAACTTAACTTTGTGGTAAAATATTAACTAATCAAGTGTGAGAGAGTTCCAAAAACATAAGCCTAATTTCCGTGTACTATACAATAGTGATACTTGCTGGTTCATATATTGCAGTAATACATAATCTTCACTGTATGATGAATTGAACGGTTGTTTTAAAGATGAAGGCTGAATCTGTATCAGACGGAACGCCACTGTGTGGTATGTATATATATATATATATATATATATATATATATAT
>MNPL01002569.1:0-17250 GCA_002081605.1 Tropilaelaps mercedesae
TAATAATAATAATAATAATAATAATAATAATAATAATAATAATAACGCTGCAATTGAATACACGTGGAACGCCATATAACACGTCCCCCCCTTCAAAGTTAGGACGCTGATAATGCAAAAAAAAGAAAATGCCAAATCAAGCTGCTAAATTCGTCGTTTAATCTGCATTTTCGTTAAAGACGCAAAATTCTATTAAGGCCTACTTCTTGAGGCGAGAACGGTATAAGGCGCAAAGCGTAATTTGCGAACGTGACCAATTTATAGAGTACTCTTCACGGAAGCGATCACACATATGTGATCTCCGTTATATTCACATTGGAACTTAATATAAAGTTCTACCAACAAACCATACAAACTTTTGCTCTCTATTATTAGGCTAGTCTTGCTTCATCGCCTTCTTGCAACGATCTATTCAATTGTGTCTTCCAGCCATGGAAGCTCTTTCGGTTGATCTCCACATTTTGTGACGGCAAACTTGATATGTTCAGAAATAAGTAAGACATCGTCCGGCTTCGTCGTTGCCTATTTTTATTCGATATTGTGACCTCTCATTTCACAGAAAGTTCATATGCATGCGTTTGCCAAGTTCATTGAACCAATATTTCAATAGTGTGTTTGGACAGGTGTTACCGAAAATTCATAGTGTCGGTCACGGTACGATTAATACCGTACTATCCTCCCATTCTACACATCAATTCTCCAATATTATCAATTTTAGCGTTGCCGAACCCGCGCTCCTGTATTTGCTGTCCAAGTGGTCCACCGAATTCAGCTTTCAGAGCAGCTATTACTAGTGAAGAAGGGGTCAGATTACACAGAATCTTAATAATAATCACAATAAATCAAACCTTAAGTTTCCTCCTAAGCCTGCGTGTACGAGTAGTAGCCGTTATTTCGACGCGTGAGCGTTTACCTTCAACCCTGTGCAAAGCCCATTCAATCGCTGGAAAGCAATCTTTCCTTCTAACGCTCAGAGTCTTTTTATGTCTTCTCAAGGTCACGTCTACGAGTTGGTCTACGTTGGCCTTAGTAGTGTAACGACCGAGTATAGGCTCACAGGTGTTGAGCTGCTCTATTTGCTTCTCCTTTCTCTTCTGCATTTTACTCTAAAATGGTAACGTCACGTTGGAGACTTTTTCCTCAGGTTGTGTTTCGCTGACTAGAGAATTCTTGCAGTGGCCTAGTTAAATAACGCCTTGATCTTGATTAAATGATTCCAGGTTTGAATAGGAGCACGTTGCCTAATCGCCGATACGCTGCTCAGGGTATTACAAAGACTTCATTGTATCCCATCTATCAAAGTGATTTCTATGGAATATTAGACTATACAAGGAGACAAAATATAATTATCGAATAATTTCTTTACAGGGTTCCGGTTAGCAAATTTTGTCATCCAGTTAGATGGCTTTGGTGTGCTGGCACCATCACCAATAAGCAGATCCTTTATTAGGACCTCACGTTGACATGTTAATGCGTTTCCGCCCTTCAGTTTCTATACGTATCAGTGTGCACAAACGTATATCATTTGGTTGATCAGAACTTTGCTCATCATGGTTTCCTTTTCATCATACTGAATTATTGCTATTAAGGCTCCTGCTTCACTCACCTCCGGCGGTCTTTAGAATAGCTTTTTCATTTTTAATGCAATTTAAATGATACAAGTCAGTTTGTGAAGAAGCTTATCACGTTAGACATCCCGTACATTTTAAACCGGAATTAATTAAATTCGTAAATTATCACGTCGCGCTTGCGTATGATGTGTTTTTTTATTTAGATAGGCTTAGTGAAAGCTGGTCGAACACGACAACTAATTAGACAGGAAAAAACTGGATCTGGTCAGTTCGATTTTTTATATTAGACAAGTACAGTAAAGGAAAAGATATGTTTTTAGTTATCGATTTAAGTCTTTTATGCATATTTCTTCAGCCGAATTCCATCCATCTCTTGTTTGGGGGCATACCGTGGTCGTGCACACCTCTTTTCGTCGGTGACAAGTTGCTGCCCTTCAGGCCTTTAACTGGCTGATTTCCTTCGCCGTTGCTCGAGCAACGTTGCATTACCGGTTGATTTTATGACGGCTACGGGATAAATACTGGTCCGTTCGAAGTCCTGTAGCGTTTTTCCGATGTCGACCAACTGACCCAAGGAATGAGAATTTTTTCAGTTTTTTTTTACCCCGCTTTAATATCATCAATATTGCGAGCAATGCAATCCTTTACACCGTGTCCCCAGTTGCTTATTCATCAGCTAGAATAGATATATTGTACGTCGATAAATACGAATCCGTTCGAAGTCCTGTATCGCTTTTCCGATGTCGACCGAGTGACTGAAAGAATGAGAATTTTCTCAGCTTCTTTGTACTCCTCTTTAATATCATCAATATTGCGAGCAATACAATCCCTTGCACCGTGTCCCCAGTTGCCTATTCATCAGCTAGAATAAATATATTGTACGTCGATGTTCTTCCTTGACGGCATAATAGGCCACGGTGCAAGGAATTAAAGTGGCATCGAAGATTTGCTACCAAAGTGCGATCTTTAGGTCTTAAGTACGCAAAAATAGACATGGTACATTAGCAAATGAGTAAAAAGAAATGTTCTGAACAGTTTTCGTTCATCATGAAGTGCTTATGGGAGAATGTATCGTACATTCAGGCAATGCGAATCGGGACCTCAATATTTGTCCGCGTTTATGGACCTTATGTTAGAACGCTAATGTTGAGTTAAAAGCCAAAGCAAATGACGGCACCTGTGGTTACAGAAAGTACGACTACAGTGGCGGTGGTTGCAAAAAAAAGATAAAGCTGCATTACTCTTTTTAGCGCTCTTCAGAGTTTTCTGATGTTTTCTAAAATAATATGCCTGTAACATAAGCTTGTAAAAAAAAATAATAACTTGTAATATCCTAGAGATCAGTTCGATGTTATGGACATAATTTTTCGTTGTTGGACGATGCTTACGTCATGAGGATTCAACATAAAGCTCGAAAAGCTAAATCTCAATTCTAGAGATCATTTTTAAATACAAAGTTTGTAACCAGATTTTAATGATATGTTTTTTTATGTATGCGACGTTTCTGTACTGAGTATAGCCTCCCGAGTATCGTGTTATAATAGACTGGTCCGCGCACCCCTTTTTGTATGTATCTGGGCATACATATCTAGTGATTACAATCATAGTGATCACTACTCATATAGACGCCTGTATGACTGTACTTGAATTTTTATCTTTGCTTCTTCAACTAGCTAAGTTTAGCATTACGTTGAGCTGAAAGGGATTAGGGTCTGCAGCTTGTCTGACCAGACTACTTTAACGGCAGCCGCGTTCTTGCAATCGAAAAAGGTTTCACTTATATTTTTACCCAAGCGTGGAGTCGGTGATTTGCTGTTTAGGTCGGAAATTTTATTCTCCTGGCGGTAACATAAGGAACCAAATGACCTCGCGTTAGACCTCAGTGTACTTCTTTGTTTATCTGTTCGTGGCCCTACGTACGACTCCAAAACGATAAACTCGTGAGTGAGGTATTGTCACTAAAGCAATGATAAGTTATTAATTCGTATTTGGGCACCTCATTGCAAGGAACGCGTCGCCAAATGACTTGTCGAATTACAGTCAGCCGGCGAAGTGTCGTGGATAACCGCTCACTTCGCTACAGGGCCAGGGATTATAATGGATTTTCTGGGTGAATTGGCTGGGCAATCGTCACCGCAGAATGGGGGTAGCAGGCTCGAGTAAACCGTTCGTTGGAAAGCAGCCAGGCAGGGAAATCCTCACTGTGTTACGAACGTTTTTCACATCGATTCATTGGTGAAATGCAAGACAACGTCCTTAAGAACGGATGCCTTTAAGCATTCATCCCTGAAGTTCTGTTTTCCATAAGGTTGGCGGCTGCAGACTAAATTATTAATGATACGGAAACATCCAATATTCAATAACAAGCATGTTAGCTCGTGATTCTTTACACAACCACACTGAGAATGTTTAGTAATTAATCCTGATGAGCTCACAACTAACAGAAATGATAAGTGTCGTTCTAAATTACAAAAAGGAAATGAGAAGACTCAATGGCGAGCTATGTTTAACTTGGTGAAACCACGGGTTGACTTTTTACCTAAGCTAGACCGGTATATATATATATATATATATATACTTCGGGTTGGCTTCCTATTTGAGTACGCCAAATGCTTATACACATATAGCGGTCTCTCACTTTCTTTTTTGCTCAGTTTATCAAGTAAGCTTTCTTACATATGAATTTTATTTAATAATTAATTAAGTTAATCAAAGGCTTTGCTATCTTACGGCTCATTATATTTTGCTGTAGCTACTATCGGTATCGATATATCACTACTACTTTAAACTATTTCAGTTAAAAATATTCAAACATTCGTCAAATTTCATAGCTGTTTTTATAAATTTTAATATCTTGAAATTTACTTTGTCCGGCACTTTATACTTTTACTATTATATCATAGACTTTTTGTCCACATAATAACCCACTACCGAGGAAGCATCACATCATTACGTTAAAATAAGATACAAATATTCGGGTAAGCTATACTAGAAAATTTCAGACATGAATGTGTACGGGCGGGATTATCAATTTTAGCTAGGCATAATATGATACTACAGCTCTATAGTGAAGTCCTTCGGGACTATAATTTTTACACTATGACGTCGGAAATTAATTTAGCTGACGGGTGGCAAAGCTTTTTTTAGACCTCTTATTATAGCGCATAGAATAAGAGTCTCTAAGACGAAAGGATTGTACCTATGAGCGAGGAAACCCTTCTGCAGCGTCTCTTCTAGACGCCTGAGTTGATTACACTGCACGGTTTCCTCTTACCTAAATTTTCCCGCAGTAGGTGAGGGCTTAAATATATCTCCCAAGCCATTGTTCTTTGCCAGCAAAATAAACTAGAACAGTATTAACATCCTCACATTTTTAAAGACTTACGCGGGCTACGTGGACAATTTATATAACTCCCATAGCCACTGGATCTCCCGCTTGCGCGATAATATGATGTTGATATAATTTATACAAATTCATCTTTCAAAATTAATAGTCCATATGCTAACCTAAGCGTAGCGAAGCCTCAGAGGGTTGAGCCACACGTAGGCAATAGCCTTTAAATGCAATTTAATAATAAAGTTGACGTGATGTAAATTAGATAGCATGTGTCTGACATTTTCGGCCCTGGTTTTTATCGCCGTAGCGCCTTCTACTAAACGCTCTTTAAAGAGAGTAGCAGTCATATAGACGCTGTCTGGACTATGGCGTCATCAATATGGAATGGTGTGTTTCTATAAAGACAAAAATGCTCATCGAGGCACAATCAGAGCGTCTAAATAACTCGTTACAATGAATTTGTTTATTTCAAACGAAGATGTCACATTCGTAGACCTTGTAAGCAACGTGACAATCAATCACCCGGTGAATTGATGCCCCGACTGAAACCTGTAAGGAAAACAGGTCTTTCTAGATATGAGCCAATCAAGTGCTCCACAGAAGCTACAAAGATGCGATGCTTTGATTTTCATAACGAACAATAATTTTTTGGTAAAAGGTAAATACAGAGCTTCTTTAGACGTCGCACATCACACAGCAGCCGAGTTAATGGTGTCTTACGCTCTAAGGGGTCCAATGTGACTCCAGTCATAGTAGAATACTGCGCTGGCAAAAAGCAACCTTCTGGTTGCTAGACAGGCACTAAGCACAGTCAGTGAATTGAACAATTTGATCTTCAGTCACTCGTCTGGTAATCGACGCATATTTTTATCTTCAGGCAGTCTCTTCGGACACGAAAGTGGTATACATTAGCAAATAAAAAGATCCTATCACCATATAAGTTATCGACTCTAACAAAACAAGGCACTACCTTCTTCGCAGGATCGGCGTCTTTATTGATGACCGTTGTGCCGTGTGCATCGTCTGCGTGGAGCGAACTCACAATAAAGGCTTCTCGATACCATTAAGAATTTGTAACGACATCTGTAAATGTATTTACCCAATAGATATGTAGGTCAAGATTCAGTTCCAAGTACATCTCAAATGCTCAAAAGGTCGGCGATAGCAGGTTTGTCTAACATTTGTATAAACCTGAAGAGAATTTTTGTACTTGAACTGCAGAGACTTTTACAGACAGTACTTTCACAAATATAGTAACAAATTAATATAAATAGTTACAATCTCGACTGTTTATCTACATATATCCATAACCTCGTTTAAAATAGACCTGATAATACAGCCAGAAGGCGTAAGCTCTGAATTTATATTTTCTGGACGAGCTGCCTAGCCCGGTCCACGCAGACCGGCTGGTTGATTTCTAGTTATTGAGTAGGTGTTGATATACAGACAACGCGATGACGTTGCGAGTTATTAGACTTATAAATAACGTTTAGAAAGTACTTTTCTATCATCGAAAGTACATAAAATAATTGAGACTATCCAACGTTCTTTATTGGAAAGTTGACATTTTTCGAGTTTTTTATTAAGCATTTGGTGGCAATTATAATTGTATAGATAACTAAAATTGTGATTTTTTTCGAACAGAATTTCAACATCGCACCAAGAAGGAGCTTTTCGTCCGTAAATAACAACGACCTATAACATAAAAACAACATAAAACAACGTAACATAAAAACAACGACCGATCACAATTTTGATAGTATCCTATTGATATGGAAATATACATTGGTTCAGGATTCGCATTGAATGAGGATAGAGAATGAGGTGCTTCGGTACATTAGAATAAGACATTCGCGACTAAGATATTTTATGTTAATTTCAGTAAAGTATTTACTTCTTTTTTTATCAAGCATATTACCTAATGTAATTGCTTTTTAGAAGCTCGATGCGGTACCAATTATTCTATCTGTCTTCGCAGAATGTATGTTTCACTAATACATGCTAGGATGTGGCTCTGGTCTCGTAATAATCGTGCGACGGTTAGCGTACAATTTGTTTTCAAAAAATCCCGCCAGAAAAAGGAATGTGGTCGCTTATATCACAACGTCGAAGGTATGAAGATTTTCGTTACAAGAGACTACGTCTTCCAAGTATTTGTCTTTCCAAACTCCACTGTCTTGAGGGCAGAACGGTTTGTCGTTCCCTTTAGTTGGAACGAGACTTGCTTCCATCAATACCACCCATATTTGGCCAAAGATAATCCACTATCATTTCGCTACGATAACAAACCATCAGAGACCTTCCATTTTCATAATAAATGTGTAGACTATGTAGGTTCTGCTCGTGTATATAGAGTTCCCTTTTGCTGATAGCGACTCTGACTGGCTTGGCCTAGATAGAAACTGCTACTTTGAACGGTGTAGTTTGCTTTGAGAAATTTTGAAGATGCTTACCTACTGTGCGGATTGTCGTTTATTCCAGTTTGAAAATAATGTTAGCAGTTACACTTATATTCTAATGATTTACTAATTACTATTAATTTTCTCAATGGGACCCTAGATCTCATCTAACTCATGCGCTGAACTTAAAAATCTATAGATCAGCTATAAAATCAGCCGTCTACTCCTGTATAGAATAGTCAAGCTTGTGTGATGTTCCTTCTTTTAAGACTAACTTTTAGAGCTGCTTTTTGGTATGCAGAATCGAACATGTTGCCTTCTATTTTCAGTATTTAGCGCAACGTGTCCTGAAGCTTGCTCCAACCTCGGTCCGAGGAGAGAGTCTTGCGATCCCCTTTAGTTTCCTCTACAACGGTTGTCTCTGTGTAAAATGTTTAACGAGACTGCGTACGACCGTTTATAGTCATCGCCGTTGTATTTTCTGGTGTGCATTCCCGAATCCAGCAAGTTTAACAAACAGACGAGCCAGGTACAAAATTAAAATCAAAATATAATTTTTGTTATCAGGAAAAAAGCATGGTGCGCGATGGATATTGTCTGTAAGGTCAGTTTGAACGAAACAAGTAAACAGTGATTCTCGTAAGAACAAAGCTTCACAAAAATATACTAATGGCTTCATAGACCGGAAGAGCGGATAGCGCAAAGCCTGTCCGGAAATTACTGTACCACGGGAAAATGTCTCCTAACGCGACGGATACAAACATTGGTCAGCTGCCCTAAAGGAGCTTGGCCTATCGAGAAAAATCAAGGCCGAACACTACAACTTTCACTACGACATGCCCCTACCCAAAGCTTTCTTCCGATCGAACCATATTGTAGTTTTTAAGGCAAGGCTTAGGAGTTTTTGTTTCCATGTATTTTAAACCAGTTTTATAACTGCCATCTAGCAAACATTAATGAAAACTAGTACTTGTGAAAACCACATTTGAATTTAATACAACTTACTCATCTGCTTTAACTTGGATACCGTTTAGATGAGCACTGTTATTATACTTACATTTCACATTGTCGAGTTTTTACACTGAAGTAACAAAATAAAACATTGGAATTCAATTCATTTATTGACCTGATGTCCGAAAGTCAGTGTCACTTTTAGACCTCACTCAAGTTCGACTGCTGATTTCATTACCTTGGTTAGATCGGTTGACGGATGATACAGCTTCCATAATTACTGTAAAAATACTGATAACAATAACGTTTTGAATCAGTTTAATGTGCTTGAAATGATAGTGAAATGAAGTGATTACCCACTTTTTAATATCCGTAGATCACTAGCGCCTAATTTAAAAATGGCCAAGATCATTTGGTATATTCCCTAGTCGGCTTTGACAGCTGCTATGCAATTGTTAGAGTCGACCAGGGTCCAGCTTTTCAGGGTTCAGACTGTAGGAATTCAGCTCTATTCCAGACCATGGCACTGCTGTTCAACAGCATATCTAAAAGGGCTTCTTAAGGCAATTATTGATCATATTTACACGGCTACTCTAATTATATTATTTTCTAGGCAAATCGTAGAAGTAATCGGCATATTGCTGCCGACGGGAATTTATTTATGTGCGGGTTTATTTATATCCAACTACGGTTTAAAGAACGACGTTGTCTACTAAATCAATATTGTTCTAATATAGACACCGCGCCCAAAACAGCAAGTTGAAACAAAACATTTTTTCCGCGTTTGTTGCAGAAAGCAGGAACTACAGCGTCCAAGCTACGGGGAACTCTCATTCTCTGTCGCTCTCTCTCCTTATTGAATGGAGACAAATCGATAGGTATATAAATATGCAAATTCAAGAGTAATTTCGCAATCTGACTTATGTCATTGTTTAAGCTGGGTTTGTACTCGCGAATAGGGCTGAATGTTTTGGCAAAAATCGAAGTTGCTGGCATATTGTATGAGGCCAACAAATTTTATCTTTTCTGTGTTCACTATAGCGTAACAAACGTAATTTACGCTTTCACTTTGTTTGGTTATAATTGCCCAAAGCCGTAAGCATAGAATAATCGCCTTTTGTGTGAGCTGTGTGCCGTCCGATATACAGAGGAGCCTCTAAGCAGAGCTCTTTTTCTCTTTCATACGCCTAACCCTTTTACTTCTTTTCCTTCTTCTTTTTCGGTTGCTTTAACTTCAAGTTTACACATGTACATAGAAGAACCGCCTGGCAAATTTGCTGTTCTACGAATTTACACAAGCGTATGTACACACAATGACGTAGCTTGCTGGTTCTGTATCAGCACTAACACGAGGTAAATGTATAGCGAGTCATGCCAGTAGGATGCCGCTGTATTTGTTTTACGGAATAGAGTAAAATGTTTGTGTACGACATTTAATACTAAAGCAACTATTAGCCCCAGTCTGCCTATGTTTTTCCTGTTAAAAGCATTTTAATAAACTGGGGTTTGCTTGTATGAGTGAGAAACATAGACTTAAGGCAGTACGTTATCGTAAATGATGCACTAACCAAAATTACCAAAAGCCAAATTACCAGTAGTTAGCTCAATTACAGAACACAGTTGGCATTCGTCAACTTCGATGTCAACAGATGAATAAGTCCAACTATCACGCTTAGAAATATCGCGTATGGCAATGCATACTTTCGATTGACTACGTTTTTACGTCATGCGTATAAACTTTGTGAAGGTTCGAGTTGATTTGAGTGGAATGTTCGATTATGAAAGGTTTTCTGTACAAGTTTCTGTAAGGCGGTAATATTATACTGCACTCGCATTCGTAGTATTTTGAAGTACACTTTTAATATTTTGTTTTCATTTTTCTTGTCATCGCCGCAGTGGTATACACATTGTCGTATGCGTCCATCGTGCGTAGTCATTGCGGGGATTAATAAAAATGATCACTGTGCGTAGTCGTGCTGTCCAAAACCGCAATTAATGTGACAATTCGTCTTAAAACTGAAACAAAAGTCAATATCAATAGATATATTATAATTCATTCGTTCGAATAGAAAATCAGTGAGTACAACTTCGTTATAATAATTAAAATTTCATTTTTATCATTGATATTGCTCCTATATTCAAGTGCGCAAGTTTTTGTAAGGAATTCACGTATTTAACTTGTGACTTGGAATATGGGATATACCAAAAATAAAGCAAAATCCGTTTATATTATTCACAGTACGGATGATGAGTTCACCACGAAAACAGCTTTGTCAAAGGAGCGCGCCGTTGAAGAAATTGGTATTTTCATTGCTTTTGCTCTTGCACCTCTTTGCTTTCCAACGTGCCATGATTGTCCGACCGGCGTGCTTTTCAGTTCAAAAAGTCGATTTTTGTACTTCAGGGAAAATAGTCACCGGTCCTCCATACATTGTAGCCGCACAGATGAAATTCACTCCTATAATTCTGTGTAACGTCACAGCTATATAGTCGCATATTTTACTTGGCGATAAAAGTAAAGTCGCCTGGAGCGAAAATCACTTGCAAATTACCTTATTGAGCTTTATATAAACTTATTACAAAATGCTTTTTAGCCGGAAGAACTCTTAGCCGGAAAATAAGTACAAACGACTTGATAACTTTGATATTTAAACGGGCCACCCTAAGAATTTGTATTAGACGGCTTTCTTAACCTGATAATTTTATCGTGCGCTACAGAATTGTGCGAACACAGCGAAAATTGAAAACTCCTATGCGATCACAGGCACCTCTGAGTTCTGTACAACATTCCTTCCTGTGATTGTTATGCTTGCCAGTCTACCATACCTAGCTACATCTAGGTATGGTAGACTGGCTACACCTAGGGCCGCGGGAAGAAAACGAGATTTCCCAGCTAAAAAATTCTAGTCGGCTGCTGTTCTCTTGAGCTCCCTGGACACGTGGTTCCCACGGGACCAGATGCCCACGACGGTACCGACACCACCGCTCCTCCTTGGTTTAACTTTGGTGAGCACTACTAGGATTAGCAGCAGGCCTTGAGAATGAAAATGACTTTGCGATGATGGTCCGACTACCCAGCAGTCGAGAACCTTGAAGAGTACAGCTGACAGAAGCCCACCCTAAGGGGGATTCCCTCTTTAGGGAAGACTACTAAGCGAGGACGGGGCTGACCGGGGAGCCTCGTTCCGCTCGCCACTTTATGCACGCGTCAGCCGTCGCGTAGTTTACCTGTTGGTCCGTTCTGCGTTTCTCTTCTCCATTGACATCCTGCGTTCCGTTGTCGTCTTTTATTGGTCTACGCCGGCGGGCAGAAGGAAAAAACAGCGGTGGCAGCTACAAGCGGCAGACAGAGTTGGGTCGGGGGACCTGAAGCTTCTCTGTCATCAAAAGACGGCTTGAACGATGATGTCAACGCATCGTAGTCTCTGAGTCACCATTTTTCCGCTTTCATTAAGTGGAGACTCTTTGTCTTTCCAGGCATTGCGACGCGTACGAGAGCGTTCGATCCCTCTGGCGCACAGCCAGCCGTAATGTTATGTCAGTACTTGTGCTTCAACGACCCACTACTTTCGCCAGAGAGTCCCACCGAGAGGAGAAAACTTTCATTGGAAATATTTTCCATAAAATGGCGTGTTCACTTAGAGAAGTGCAAACGCAACTACACCATCGGTCAACAGCGTCCGCAGTATTTGCCATCGCTTAAAGGGGGTCATGGTTCCACTTTAAGGTTTGACCGCAACCATTACAGGATGAGAAAACCGTGAAAGAGGGCACCAAAACAGCAGTGTAATACAATGGATACTGGCAAAAAGATGGCAAAACGGCCCGATATATCTTAGGCCCGGCTCTAAATGTGTGAGAGAACGGAAGAGCTTTTTGGCTTTCGTGGACGTTAAAACGGTGAACAATTTATATCCGAATTGATGACACGGTAATTGATGATATATATCAATTCCTATTTGAAAGTTGAAATAGAGAGTCAATTTCTCATAAAGGAAAGTGCGAGCAAGGGGCGGCCAACATTTGGAAAGAGCACCATTTAGATCAGCATACGTATGTGAATAATATCGTAAGCTTTTAAATCGCCGCACTCTCGCGCTCTATTTCTATTTTTAAAGAGAGAACATGTCACGCTAGCTGTCTGTTACAGATGATATTTAGCTTATTCTTTGGCGGAGGTTCAGCCGGCACCAAGCATTCGTTCGACTACGGATACGCAGTCTTAGAAATTGTTTTACTCTGTTGCTATTTTAAGTGTACAATCTCATTAAGCATTCTCATATACCGTTTATGCTTGTGTGCGATTTCGAGAGTGAAGGATCGATCTATAGGAATACTCACCTCTAATCTGGCATTAAAATAAGTGGTTCTGCCTAACCTGAGACATATTTGTCGCAGTAACCCTACCGTGATTCATTTTAATAAAATGATTCGTAGTAACCAAACCACTTAAATTGCCTTCAGGACGATTGCGATCATCACACATCACATTTTCTGTGTAATTTGTATACCTTCGCCGACCTAGGTCATATTGATATTTTACGGTTGAAATAACACTAATTACTAAGGACATCTTCCTAGAGAAAATATGGTCAAAGTATGGTTTTAGGTTAGAGACACGAATTTTTTAATAGTAACTAGAACACATAGCGCCTTATAACTTGCGAAAATTCAAATCTCTTCTTTCTTAATCAATCCAAATTATTTTCCAAATAATTAATTTTATGTATTCGATATAAAATGCCTTCCAATAGTAATGGCATAGAGTTGATATCGTGTAATCTTGCAATTCTTTTTTACTTACACTTTTGATAGCCTCTGACATACGTCTTCTTAACGAATACAATTAGTCACTGCATTCTTTACCCTTCTCTCCTATTCAGGTCACGCAGGCAGTTACTACAAAAGTTTAGCTCTTCCGATAGTTAGTAATCGATGCTAATTGTTGACAGGGAATGTACAGATAGGAGTGGGAAAGATTCCGTGTTTGCACACAAAATCAGGGAACGAGTATACTCAATTGTAAGATTGATCAGGCCACTAAAGCTTGATAGAGCAGTACACTATGGCATGAAAACAGATATAATATGCTCAATTTCTTCGTATAAGAGCCTATTTTTTGTCAAAAATTAGTTGATTTAGTTTCACCGAATTAAATTAAACACCGAACACCGTAGACCCCACTAACAGCAAGAAAATGTTTTATCGTTTTGCACCTTGCTGCTGCTTGTATGAAACCTTGCTGCAAACGTTTTCACACTGTTCGTTTTGTAAGCTACAGTAGAGAAATACAACTATGTGGCTTAGAGAAATGTTTAGAGACATTAAATTTGAAGTGAAGGTTGGTCGAGTGTGGTTTTCTTCTCTTGGGAGGTCTCAAGCGTGGCAGCTAAATAATATTGCCTGCCTGAGCTCTGTTAATTATGCAAACTTTCATTTAGCACTTAGTAATAGTGGCAAAACACTGTAAAGACATGCGGCTTTTTCATATGAGCGAATGTCTGTTAGTTTCAGCCCCTATGCTAGGTTAGCATCTGACAGCTATTGGTAAAGCGACCCTTTAGTGCCTTAAATTTTTTTGCAAAAGCTTTTGAGCATATTAAGTGATTGGTAACATTACTAGTTGGCAATGAGGGAATTTAATATCACAGGGCAAGCCTGGTGAACCTGATTGTAAATGGATCTGTAGATGGAATAAGCGCGTTATGCATTCAATATATTTCTACAATACAGATATATATTTCTACATGAGCGCTATTCATATATTTGTCATCCCAGAGCCACTATGGAGCCCGACGAGTTTACAGTAGTTTACATAATAATGGTAATCATACAATCTTATGAAGATTATGCTACTGCGAGCTCGTATGACAAAGAGTTGCCACTACAGTCGAACAGCATCTGGATTAAATAAATCACTAATTTATTCGGGGATCTTGTCAGACGGTGTTGTTCATGAGGTTCTCGATATTAAGCTTCAGAAAAGAACCCCTTCAGGCACGCATGACTTTAACGGGGGCATGTAAACGCATAGGAAACACTGTAGACAAGGCTGTGGCTAAATAAGAGAGGGAGGAGACAATAGATGGTTTTCTTGGAAAGCCAACTTGTTTGACGAAATTAGCCCCGCGAGCCCACGTCACAGCTAATTCGCCCTGCCACATCAAAGTATTCGTAGCCATTGGTGCGAACAACAGTATTCCTTCAAATAGTAATAAGTTACACAGGGAAGTAACACTTGGCTAATCGGCTAATTTTCTTCTTTAAGGTTATTTTCAAACGGGCTACACCTATACGGGTTATTTCTTTGTAGTCAACTTAGGTCTAATTTACTGTCATGCATTGCACGCAAAACCTAATGGGCTTTTAGGCAAACTGACGGGAAAATTTCTAAATAAATATAGTAGAATAATATATAAATATAACATAATATAGCAGTTATAAAGATAGTAAAATAGTTAAAGAAGGCACTGAATACGGTGAAAAACCTATGAAAAATCATTTCGGATTTCAGTCGTTTGTTGCCCGCTATAGGAAAAATGAATTGTAGACATCGTCATTCGAAGTGTAATATAGCAGTTGTAACACCACTACATTCTTATAAATAATAGTTTTGTTATGTGTGGATTTGTCTCTTTGCAGGAATCTAGTCCGAGAATTTCGTCACGACCGATAATGAGTGTCGATCTAATGCGCTCTAATGCCAGCCTACTAACCATAATCCCAACTATTTGTAAAGATGCGTTTAGTCGTCTGGTACTGTATGGGACAACGCCGCCGCTAAGATTCTGTTCGATTGTTCAGCAGCACCGAGGGGATGCGTTCATCCTCGGTGGTGATCAAAAGTTGGCGTAGAAAAGCTCCTGGTCGATTCAGGAAATGCAAAATCAGGTTTTTCGCGAACCGAAATCTCGGATCTGCGACATTTTCAACATTGGTTCTGTTACGAGTAATAAATCTCCGATGGATACCTCGAACGATATAGAGAAGGTGGGCTGTGACCGAGGCTGTGACGACAATTATGTCTATGGCACGCGCCATATTGAAGCTGACGTGTCAAACCTCGTGCCTGTCAAAATATCGATTAGATCGTCAACTGTCCACAACGACATCAGCATGTGACATCAACTCGGCCCGGCTTCACCAGCTCGACCCTAGCTGTAGATTAGCACAGCCTGTCCCCCCACCAAATACTCCGCCAGTCATGGCGGAGGACAGCACCTGACAATGACGCCAATCATAAGCAGTCAATAGCCTCGTACCTATATAATCGCCTACCATACTGCACACAAACAGAAACTAGAAGAAAAGATCGAAGGAGGTTTTGCAAAACTGACAAAACGAAAGAAAGGAAAACAATTAAAAGTAACAGATACCTTGAGTCTGGCCAAACGGACCGGCACGACATCACGTTCATCCACAACCATAGGCCTGTGCCAACAGCCTCTTTTTTCCAAAGCAAGCGGCAGTCAGCACAATGTCGGACGCTGGGAGCGACCACCTCGGGCTGGAGGTCCCTGAAGAGACCCCTCTTAGGAGGCGCCGCTCGTCCTCAATTGGCCGAAGGGCGTCTCCCGCGACCCGTCTCTCAATGACGGACATTCCACCTGGCATTTCGATGACTCGCCGACGCGCAGTCAACACCCTTGATCACAAGACCTGTGCGTTACTCCACTCAAAGCTAAAAGGATTTCATCTCGAGGATGTCGCGTAAGTAACCACTTCAAAATGCTTATCTATTAGAGATCCAACTTGTTTTGAACTGGAAACAACTTTCCCATTAGTTTGAGCGTCGTCCTAGAAACAGAAGACTTAGCACACAAAAAGCGTTCGCCAACGACGGCGTTCGAAGTGAGAAGCTGAGCAGTTCAGAACACTGCTGTTTCAAATTATCTATCTACGAACGTAGTAGATACGTCGTTCGTTCTGCAAAAACTGATCCAAAAAAATTTTTTTGAGTGTTGAGTGTTATGTACGAAGTTGACGTAAGATCGTTTTCACCCTCAGTGAATGTTGTTAAAAGCCCCATCACTAGTATATTCCGCTTCGAGTCCAGTGGAAAGCTACAACTTCGATTTACAAACTACAAATAATTGGAGACATACTCCCGTATGAAATTGTGCTAAACATTTAGAGTCAGTATTATCTTTGTAATTTCAATGTAATATTGTCTCTTCCCCTGCGTTTATTTGACCTCAGTAATTTGAATATAGTCTATTATATTTAAATCTAAAACATTCAAATCACAAAAAAAAAAACAATGGAACACTGTTTTTTATAAGTCAACGGTATTTATGTATGCATGTGCTGACTTCAAACAACTTCCTTTTGTAAACTTGAAGCGTCACTAACGCGGTTCAGATGCCGTTCCTACGAATGTCATAATAGGATTTCTTTTCCGTGATCTATTTCACTTGTCTTCTTACCCAGCGGTGGTAGACGTTTTGGTGGATTTGCCTGGTTACTTTCATAGTTCACACGGTATTCTCTAGGGTTTGGTAATAATTGGTGCTGTTACCTGTAGTCCTGGTTTTGTAATTGGTACCGGAATGTAAAATTGTTATGACTACTTATGACAGCTATATTGGGAAAGGATGCTGAGCAAAACCGTGAGTAAGCACCCCATTTTAAGGCGTGCACATTATATTACATGTGCATCATATGTCTGTGAGGCAGTGTAAAATAAATTGGGGTATTGAATTTTTACAGCAAATCCTAGGCACAGAGAAACTCTCGCGTAAACGATAACGACATGAAATTCGGAGGTTGCTCTAAAAATTCCACATACCTTTAACAAAATGCTTCATGCACATCCAATCATTTTACGGTGACCCATGTTAAAGGTTGTGCATGAGTATAGGACAAAAAAATAGTGCATATCTGCTTCAGGGGCAATTGGCTATAATTAGCGGTTCAATGGCGTTCGGCCTAAACCCATGGATGTGTGCGTGTCTAATTCATATAGATATATGTATATATATATATATATATA
>MNPL01002573.1:0-13123 GCA_002081605.1 Tropilaelaps mercedesae
GTATATATATATATATATATATATATATATATATATACATCAAAAAGTTTACAACACTAAGATGATATGCCGCTATTCGATTTTTTAGGGCTACTTCAATTCTGTCGGAGTGTTGAATTGAATTCTTAGATTTAGTTAAACTATTGAATACCTGAATTCACAGTCTCTCACACTATTACGCGCACCAACAATTGAAAAATGAACGCCAGAACACATGTATAATCATATTTTAATTTTCTAGCGATTCAAATCGAATCTAGAAGTCTATTTTGCCTAGTATATAACAATATTTTGAGAAGACGTACGAGAATTGTTATTGCACTCTTGTTTAAAAATTCAGATAAAGTAATTGATGCACAAACCTGTACTTCCGGTCGTAGCGAATCGGGACTAGAACCGCCTGGAGAAGCAATTCCTGAAAGTTAAATTCACCATCCTTGTTAGGAAATAATTGTAATATGTGAGCAAAGGGCAGCTGTTGTAAATAGGCTGGGTTGAAAATCTTTTTTAACCATTTCAACTACACGTTGATAAGAACTTTATTCTTCAACTAACCCAGCCGCTAGCTGCAAAATTAATCGCAATACATGCCCGTAACAAAAAATAATAAGTGCATGCGGAATGTAATAGAGCTCCGATATATTGTAGATAAAGTGGTGTGCAGCTGAAAAACTACTACTTGACATTTTCCTTTGTGTGGATTGACTCTTTCATTTATAGGGCAGCATACCTACAAAGGCACTATGCGTTCTTTAATAGTAGGTTTCTCAATTTTATTATTTCGATGCTATCATGACATTATAGATTTTTCTTTGAATTCAAAAACTTTTGACGTACAATCGTGACAGAAAAAAGTGCATTAATGAACGTTACAGCATTCAATTTCGTTGGCAAGGATATACGTCCAAATTCGTTATTATAAGTAGCTCATATGTAATAATCACGATTAGTTCATCGTTTGTTCATAATCTGCGTTATTTACTTGGAACATTAAACATTATAGATCGTCCAGGCATTTATGTTTTCTTGTTCGGAACATCGCTATTTAGTTAAATTACTTTGATGAGTACTTTCGGACGGAGATCACATCAAAGACAAAGATGTCAGTGTCCCGGAGATATGTGCGAAAAACCGAGATAATGTTCCGTCATGGTTGACGCTTCCTAGAAAGCAACAAATCGACCGGGTTGGAGGCTGAACACCACAGACCGTCTTTCAAGTTAAATAAGAAGAACAATGAAAATATGAAGGTGATATCGTCTAAATAACAATGAGATACAAGAAAAGAGAACTCAATAAAAGTGACTCGGTATGCGAAAATCTATTTCGAGTCTAATTGTGATTATCAAATTGTATGGCATTGTTCAACTACTACACAAGGTTCCAACGCTTTTGCATTCAGTAGCTTGCAAGGGGAAGTATCAAGGAAAGAACAGTGTTACGAGCTTTGAATAAGGCTTGCCCCAAACCTAACTAAATACGATGAAGATTTAATTAAGTTGCGTCATGAGTAACTAATGATGAGTTAATGGGCATTGATGAATGGCTGCACGAAGCTTTCTAGATGTTATTGCCTTTCTCGAGTAATTTACATATATAGAAGTCTGAGATTCGTGTAGTAAACCAAACTTTAGAAAATAGAGTGATGTGAATACGAACAGCAGATGAACTGAGCATGTCTCTAGCCCAAAAAACAACAAAATTAAAAAATACAATTTCTGAAAGTCACGCACATTTTTAGTTAAGCTTCCTTTTTTAAGGAAACACGTTTACATAAGAAGATTTCGAAATTTTGCATGCAGTGAATTCGAATAAACCACCAACTCTCAGTATCATCGCGGTTTCAAGATTGAAATCATCTTGTAATCTCATGGTGACAGGTCCATACATGGTCGCTATTAAGAGATAATTAATGTGTAAATCGAGGCGAGTGCTAATGTGGTCATTTACAAATCTTGTTTATGGGACCAACCATTGTAAAATTTTACATGCACTCCTTGCGAGGCTTCACTTTTTGCCCGGATTTACTTAATTCAGGGATAACAAGCAAATTTTCATTTATATATCGCTATCGTCATTCATCATTCTGCGATCCCCTATGAAGTACTTCAGTTGTGTAACCTCAGCCAGTTTTATTAATTGGACTAACTTGAAAGGACGATACCACTCAAACGTGCTCCGCATTGTTATATAATTGTTAGCTTGTTGGGGTAACAGCCAGGTGTCGTCAACCAGGCGCTAGAATGAAGCATGCCTCCCACTTTTATCCAGGCTAGTGTGGTCATCTCTTGTCATGTTCTCTCCACAGACGGATTTATGGCAGAGGTAATATGTTTTTCGACGGTAACTACGAATCGCGCACTTGCTTTATAAAAGATATGGACATTATGGCATTTGGTTAAATTCAATACGTTAGCCTATTTCATTTTATATCCAAATTGTATATATTATTATATGTTTGCGAACTCATCCCCCTACGTGCTGTGAAATATCTTTATTTTGAGGAGCTTTTATTTTCCTTAAATGTTGTCTATCTACTTACCAAAAGGACTCTTCATGTCTTTACACTTTGATAGACAGTACAGGCAAATTTAGCAGCCCACCATACGTCAGCTTGCCATCATGACACAACACTAATACTTAAGTGGGTACTGCCATGCAAATTTACTGCCTTGAAAGAAATGAGTGGTTCATTGGCCCAATTCCTTTAAGGTGAATATTCTCTCCAGATACCGTCGTTGAAGGCGTTCAAAAAATATGTAGCCATTCAGAACTCATATTACCATGCAAGTTACAAGTTTCTATCCGGCGAAAGTGCTCTATCGCTATAAGATCCAAAAAAACTTTTATTTGGTACCATGGCGAGTAGCCAAAACTATCGATCACTTCGTCTATCTCGCTACGACGTTCGGAACCTTGAAACATAATCGAAACTTGTTTTTGGCGCTCCGCAATAGCGAGTACCTCAGCGAAGAGTGTTGGAGACAGGTGACACATGCCAACGTTCGAGCGAAGATATCACCCGACAACCTAGCCAGGTAGGATTGTTCAGGAAATAATAACAATATAATACCGTCTACTTTTCAGCATAACTGCACCTCGTTCGGCCACTACGATTAAATCGAATTCGTTAAGAGACTTGTGTTTCTGTCGTAGACGAATGACGCTAACGAACTGCGGTGACGCCGCAGTACTTCAACCAAGGTCGATGAGGAGTCTCTATTGGCTCGTCGGCTCCGCGGAGTTAGCAGTACTTCGGTGTTGTCTGCGGGGTTCCCTGCTGCCTGGGGTTCAGGCATAATGTGGCGCCTGCCATTGACTAGCCTGGATACACGCATTCACATATTGGAAAACCTGCATCACGCATGGCGATGTGATTTTTATCTGGTATGCCACCAGAGCAGGTCCGCAGTGTGGAGATGCGCCTCACCTACCGCTATAAAAGTGTCATTAAAATCAACTAATAAAGGTATATTGGGCTCAATTATTTTTATTTTGGCCGTAATGAAGTCGCTTATAAGAAATCAAATACGACTGTAACTAATTATAAGAATCGCTGTATCCTTCTTCCTCTATCTAATAGGGAAAGCTCGTAAATAAATAAGCGGCGTCTTTGACGGGTGATCAAATTTCCGTCTATGAAATAGAAGCCCATCATAAAAATGCGTCATAGAAGCGTCATAAAAATATTTTTAGGAATCAACATAATTACAGGCTAATCATTGCTATAGGTGAATCGAAAAAGACCTTCCAAGAGGATTCCAAATTAGAACAAGCCTAAACTGTTAAAAAGTGTTCGTAAATGATAATTGGAAAATGACCGAAATTTAATGAAGACGAACTCAACTGAGTTAAAAAAAGACGAGAGCCTAAACAATTCAAGAAGGCACCTTGTTGTTGTTGTTGTCGCTGTTGTTGAAGACTAGTAATTGCAGCGACGCCGCTACAAAAGTCCTTGAAAGTGATCACTCCACGGTTCGACGGATCGAAGTACTCCATTAGAGATGTCATTTGCTGAAATCAAGTAGACAGTCGTTACACCCTTACGAAATATAGCTTCTACTGCGCACCTTATATATCTACTTATTGTACTTGGCGTGAAAATAATGTTTAACAAAGCCTTTAGAAGTACTTACTTATTTCAACAAAATTATAGCAGTTGAGACCCATATTAAGTAGAAGAAAGCATTTGTCATCTTTACTGTGACGCAATATGTTAATATAGTTCATATATATTCATGTCTTTTCTTAGCTTAGCTTGAGCTTTAAGAACCCAAGGCTGTGACCATCCAATGTGTTGTTCATGGACTATGTGCTTACACTGAAGCAGTTGTTTATAAACCATGAAGCTATAACTCCACATAACTAATAACTGACACTTTAGTTCTAGGCTACTATATTAGGCCTTAGGTCACATTAATTATAAATATAGTGGATACTAATTATTTTTATGTAACAATGAGCTAAGAAATGCGACCTTTATTGCTCACCAAAATTCGCCCAACAAACATCTTCATAAATCCCATCCACTTTGACCGTATGTCTTGATTTTTTATCGTGATTTCAGAAGTTTGCCAGAAACCCATTCGCCGTGGTGTCGCCAAGGCAGTATTTATTGGACAGCGGGTAAGCCTTCGGCAGTCTTTCTGAACATATGCGCACACGTGAAAACGAAAATAATTTTTCTCGCACCGCTATATCTCGATTGTTTCATGACATCTGTATAAGCCTGTTTATGCGCATATTGCGTTTTTAAATTTCCAACCTTTGATTTTTTGTAGCTCTTAGCGTTACCCTTTCCTTTAGTCGATAATTTAACAAAAAGACAGCTGGTAGTCGCTCCAGTACCACAAACTTAAACGAACGAAATTAAAATCAGTGCTAGCCAACATCACCATCTTCTTCTATACACTTCTAAGCTCTTTTCAGCCAGCTTTTTTGATGCGTTACCTTCACTTCACGAATTAAATTCGGATTTTGGGTGTTGCTGATTCATAAGCGATGACGGTCATCACGTGTGGTGAAGCATCGCACACCCCCACGCCAACGATAGCTCTCAGGTACTGTGGTGACCAATGTTACAGTTGTAAGCTTATTCGACTTATTCGGGGACTTACCAGTCTGCCCCGCTAGTAGTTAAAAGAAGGGATTTTTTTCAAGCTAGTGTAAATATATCCTCCCCACTCTACGTAATCGATTGAGATGGTGCCAAAATGAGTCATTGCTGTTTGTAAGATATATTCGTGGTAAAAAATCTCTCCTAAAATTCTCGCTCACAAGACAGTAATCAACATACTCTGGTATAACGCAGTATACCCTGTCCAATCACCAAACGGCGGTTATTACGTAATCATTGTTGTAATAAGTAGAAACAAATACTATATTCTACGTGTGTCTATGCTTGTGCGCACGTGTGAATGTGTGTGCGTCGAAGCCCCGTAGTCTTTCAGTTCAGTGATCAGCAGGCCTAAACATTAAAAACTGTTATTCTAAATGCGAGTCTGCATGTGTTTGCATGCTTGTTGTTACATGCGTCTGTGTTAAGTAGACGATAGCACACAATAGTCTCGTTGGAAATGTCGAAAAAAGAAGAGTAACAATGCAATGCCTAAACAAAGCATAGTCGGCATCGTGTTGTCTAGTTTAGAAGCCACTACTTAAAAACATTTTAGTTGTTGTTTAAACAGGAAACGACAAGGCGAAACAAAGTGATAGACCTCTTTTTACTTAAAAGACAAAAGTGTATCCAACCCGAGTTTGAACGTTATTTTTTATTGGAGATCACATCTCGGACAATACCCTAGCGTAACTATTATACTCATCTCGCATTTAAAGTAAATATAAATGAATGAACAAACGATAAATAATGAATAGATCGTATTAATTGTTTTTCAAGCCTTAATTCTAGTCCACTTTCAAACTAATTTTTCAGACTAATTTTACCAATTACTTTTAAGAGCCGTGTATTGTTCACTAGAGTGAACGAAATTTCACGCTAATTTAAGTGTATTAGATGTTTAGCACATTTACCTCTAAAGTTTTTGGTCTACCAATCACGGAGAAGGTAAATAGAGATGTCTATGTTACAACATGTTATTGTATAACACATTGTGTCTGGGAACATGTCGTTAGTCGAACGTATCACCGTTAGATGCGTTACGTAAACAGGGTTGTCCGATGCTCAATTTTTAGCTGACGACCGTCCGCTTTAACTGGCTTCCTTGAATTTACCGCAGAGCTATATTGTATTTATTTTCCTCATTGCCTTCGGTCTTTCGAAAATAATACTGCACCACGTCGAATTCATTTCCGGATATTCCTCAATACAATTTAGGAGGAGGAATAATTTATATTATTATGGTAACCTTGGTAATCTTTTTTCATACTAATAAAGCCTCAACAGGGAAAGAAGCAGGAATTGGTGAAATCGAAAGAAATAATCAAATCGCAAATGATAATGGAATTAAACTGAAAATAATAACGTCATTTAATCGCTTCAAGGATGTTAAAGTGGGGTATGCAGACAACTCGAGTAAAGAACGATTAGATCATAACTTCAGAATCGGCGCCGCAAACATTAGGAAAACTAGGCACTAGATGAGCACTAGCAATAACACCGATAACGAAATCAGCCAAAGGAGATGCCGCCCATCGCGTTGATCGCCTTGGTTCATTGGAAGAATGAGTACGTATGATCGAAAACTAAAACAAACAGGCATTATTTCATAGTAGCGGACGCAGCACCGGCAATTGTAGTAATCTTAGTAGTGGCGAAGATACTCTTTTTAATGCTAGAATTATTGTTATAATTATGATTGTTACGGTGAACGGAACGGTGTTACGGATAAGATTGAACAATGAGCCAGCTGCACAATGCAAATACCTCTCAAATTGGTACCAGCCACAAGGCTAATACGGTGTTTTTTCAATTACAACTAAAGCTGATTTGAGCTGCTGTTACTGTAACTGCCTTTTTCTTATTATCTCTCTGGGATCAGTCTGTGTTCGCGTTGGCAAAATGGGAAATACCGAAGAGGCTAGCAATGTTGTACACAAATTGACAGACTGCAATTTTTTGACAAAAAGCTTTTTATGCGAAGAGCGCTGTGTTTTATAAATGACCATTTCCTGCGCATCTTTCACAGTGTGTTGGTTTGCTGTTGGCTCTTCACTTTATATTCTGATTGATATGCTATTTGCCCATATTTGTAAATTAACCCTTCAGCTAACGTGCGTGTCTATGTAGTGCCTAAGAAGAGACCCAAATAAAAATACCGCAATGAGCTCTATGCGAAATCCTATATTCGATATTTGTGAACGGTGGTATTTGTAGCCGAAAAAAAGCGGTGCGCGATGTCAATTACGTCATTCCTGTACTTTGCTTTGTATGCTTGCCTTTTTTCTATATGTGCTATAGCTTTGTGTTCACTTCATTATTCTCCTATTTGGTAAGCCGGCTTACGTCAGTAATGACAGAAATAACAATGATATATATATGTATAAGGTTGCGAATGTATAATGTGCTCCACATGGTGACCGTTGCTTCCCTTTCAAAAATCCTGGATGATCCTTTTGGGAAGAGGCGCATGTAAATAAGTCAACAAGAAAAATAATCCATTAACGAAACTGGAATCGTTAAAAGTTATGCGTATTATTGCACAGCAGCAAAATAAACAACGCCAGGGGTAGAACATACTATGGTGAACTTGGTTTACAATCGTTATAGTATGCAAGCACGACATGGTCTCCGCAAACAGGCGTTGAGCTGCTGAGAGCTAATCCAAATCTCGTCAAGTGAAGGTTGTGATTGCGTTTTATCAAATAGAGCGCGTCAAAATAACAAAGGGTATGGCAAAAAACACCGTTCCACGCGCGACTACAGTTTAAAAGGCCGATACTGCTTATATATTTCCCAAATTTTAATGTACACTGAATCTATCTGCCTGTCTATCAGTAATCATTCTAAGGATTGAGTCACCTTATCAAGTGACGATATGCTTTAAAATGTAAGTTTATTCACATAGCGGATTCTACGAAAGATTTTCGTGAAACAACGAACCAGCATTTGCAAAATAATTATACTCATTTCGGTGTAACACGCTTGTTTTGGCAAACGTATTTCGTTTTTTATGAAGAAAACAGGTATCTTAGAGGTGAATCATTATAAAGCGCCAAGTAATTAGAACAGGTTTTGAATTCGTGGTATGTTTATTGAACTCGCCAACCTCGACTGACACAGCGCCATGAAAGGCAGCCAACGGGAATGTTGATTAAAGCGAGAACCCGACAAGCCAGTCAAGTGAAAAATTTTGATATAAGGACCTGCACCCGATATCTTTGTACAATCATTTTTTCAAATAATATGTCCGGTTCTTCTTTCATAAAGGATATTTGAGCTGTAATTAACTTCCTAGTGCGTCTTTAGTATGTGATTTTTGTCTCTTTAACATATTTTTATGGTCTTAGTCTCAACAATATTGCTTGCGTGAACGTATTACTTGTGTATGTGAATTGGCGCGATAAAAAGTGTATTTTTATTTTTTATGCACTTTCATTTAAGAGGACTACGTTAATTTTACCAAAAATGTCCGTAATATCAACAGTGACGCCAAATAAAGCCATCAATGTCTAAAAAAAGATAAAAGATACAGCTAAGTTAATTATATTAGCCCACACAAGTTTATATGACACTACGAAGCAACCGATTGAGTTTCTATTTCAGTCTATTCACATAATGCGTAATGATGAATTCTATTTTATTTTTTTTATTCCACCCTCGTTCCGTCTGGTTAGCAGACAACTGTGTTCTTGTCAACAGGCATTCGCTAAAAACAAGGCAGTGGTGCATTGCTTTCTGCAGCGAAAAATCATTTAATTTCAATTACGGGCCACTGATGATGACAACTGCAATAATACAGCTTCGTCATAATGATCACCACAATCGTAGTAAGAAAATAGCGTAAGCGTGGCTCCTGTTATAAAACGTGGTAAACTTGCCACCAGGGTCATTGGTGCTTTCCATTTATCGCATCACTGCACCTAACACTTGGACGATCTTGGTAATGTTTAACGAAGACAAAAAAAACTCGGACGAAGTAAAAGAAGATGGTCTAAATACGTCAGTGGCAAGGCAGGTTTGAAGCAGCCAAACCATATTCGTTGAGTGTTGACTCGTCCTCTTGCTGATGCAATGCAGCTTTAGAAAGTGACACAATCTTCTTCTTTGTCGTCATTCCCTACTTGTGCTTCTCCATAAACAAGTTCATCAGTAACGACCAGTTCAACAAGGAGCGATGGACCATGGAGATGGAGTCGGCCTTCTATCGATAAAACGCAGTAGACTAATACACATAGTCCTTCGCAAATATCACTACAGCATTGGAACCCACGTTGGACGCTTAAGTCCGTTGTCCCCTATGGACCAAGTCGTCCATTTATGAACGGTTGTGGATGCAGTGGATAGCGAATATCATTCACTCAGTCGTCGTATGGGAAATCATCAGACTGGCCAACATGGCACAACTTGTTGCCACAACGTCGGCAATTTTTTCAATTTACCTATTTTGCTTGTTCAATACTATCGATGTGGACGGCCAACCGCCGCCGAAATTTAGTTTTTTCGGAACCTGCCGCAGTCAAACACCCGTCGGTCAATAGCATACTGATGTTGGGCTCGGCCACATTTGCCTACCGTAGCTGGCCCGCAATATTTTTTGTCGGTAATCATGGCGGCACCCAGTTTTTTTAGCCGTGAATTAACGCAAGCATTTATCTTCCGCTGATACCGAAATTCGGCTTCAGTTAATGCCATGGCAATCAATGGTATCCATGCGAATGCACCAAGAAATTAGGTTTAAAGTTAAGCACTTGCGACAATTTGTCTTTGTGACAGTTGGTAGAAATCATCGATCATATATAGGCAGTAAACAACGTAGTTGACGTGGTTCTGTACGATTTTGGAAATATCTCTAAACTAATAACATGAGATACTCGTGACATATAGAATGGGTCTCAGTAAGAAATAATGTGGTAATTTGGCAATTCATCATCAGCTCATAAATTTATTTCCACCCTTTTTTTGAAACATGAACGATATTATTAATAGCTTCATAGATAAGCCTCCGAGTGGTTATATCTATCAGTCCGTCCAAACTCGATAGGCATAAACATTCACTTTACTAGTTTACTGATGTCGATACAATCCCAATGAGACAGTACTCGTTTATGCATTCTGAGATATCGACATGTCTTTTGGTTTAATCGATTGGCTTAAAATGTTTTTCGATACTCAACAACATTTTTCTCATGAGTATAATAGTAGACCTGTATGTCAGTTTAATATTGCTTTCTTGATTAAGGCTGGGTAGTTCAGGCTCATGGGGATATCCAAATTTACGACTGGACAACATATACAACATTATAAGCCAGTGCAGGGCAAATGACGTACATCTAATGTATATAGTTGTCCATTGCTACGGAGTAATAGATCATTTTCACTAGCCATGACCCACTATATTATTTATGAAGTGAGAAATGATGCCGACAATAATGTGTAACCAGGTGCCCTTGTCGCATAGTCCAACTTATGTGCAACCGTCAACCACACACAAACGCATTCTGTTGTATCGTATAGTGAGAAAAATACAAGTAGTGTATATATATATATATATAAAACAAGTTAGCACACGGTGGTAGCCTAGGCAGTTGAAAACGAAAAATATATGCGAAGATTTCTTTCCGTGTGGTCCAATGCAGCATGTTGTTTAGGTTAGTTGCCATTTTAGACCACAACGATGGTAGCCTTTGCAGTGTCGTTTTTTTTGTTGCGATCCCACCTATTTTTTCTTATTACTATTGAATGGCTTTAGCACATGTTTTTTTTATTTTTCAATATAATTTTCACAACACTTATACCACCACATATACTACAAACGCCATTATAACTACTTTTATTATTATTGGATCATATAATCAACAATTGTAAAATAATTTAATGTACAGCTGCGAACAATGTTCTTTGTCAATCTCCATTCCAAACAAAAACCTGGCTCCCTGCATCTTTTTTTATTGTCCGGAGAAATCTCTGTTTTCTTATTACCATCGTTTATAAACTTGTCAGTAACAGGGCATCTCTTTCAAAGAAGAGAATTTTCATCTAAAAAGGTTAACAATAACATATTTTGCAACCACAATAGACTTTTTACTTAACCACGCGATCGGTCGGTGGCCAGTTTTGTTGCTGCGTTTACTGGGCTTGGAAATAGCATGATCGCAAATGTGCCTATGTTTATGAATAAGTGGACTCATCTAACAGCAGGTGTGATGAAGCTGTTTGTTAGTTTTTGCGTTTTTCTTTAGTTATGACTCAAGACTGCTCGTAAGGACAATCATGAGCTCAAGTAGCTTTTGCCGATACATTTCCTCTTGAATTCGATAGCTGTTTGTTGCCGTAATTCTACATGAAGGAAGGATTGAGAGAAGTCCTCTATCTAACGAGCAGCGGTGCTCATATCTGAGATTCATCGTTTTAGCCGCCCCGCGAAAGTGGTAAGCCCAAAACTAATAATATTGTTCTAAAAATTATGTCCTTATAATCCGTTTGTGCTGTGTTATGCAAATTTTCTCCAATATTTAATGTGGATCGTTAATTTGAGCAAATCAATGTTGAAGCATTTTGTAGCTGACGAGGGCCGCGCTTTTGGAGCGTTTTTCTCATAAATTAGAAGGTAAACCAAAAGTTGAAGATAAACGCGAGATTTTACTAGTACACTTTAATGCTCGTGATCATCGTGCTTTACTGGTTTTTACTGATGTTGTTGTTACAGTCAATATCACTGACGTAGTTTATTTCGTTACAGTTCCTATTTTCACGTTGCATGCAGCGTTGTTGTTGCGTTTTCAGTGCAGCCTCATTCTGTTCACGTCGTGCGAGGAAATGCACATTACCACGAGTCTCGGCGTTGCTATCAAATCACTATCACAGTTAAAATCGCAGCGTCGGATCTACCCCTGTGTCAAGCAGGATCACAATACCAGGCAAAATATGGTGCAATAAGCTAAACAACTCAAAAAAGCGTCTTGGTGCTGTTATTTCAGTGAATGGACACTTAGTTTGGCCAACTGTCACTCTCAAACAAAGGGTACGACGGTCAAAGTATTCAGGAGAAGCGCGGAAAAGATGCCTGTTCGATTAGCTGGCGATAATATGTAGCGCTACTGGTTATTTTCGCCGTTATTTACATGGATAGCGAATATGAGTAGCTCAAGCCGAATGGAGCAAAAGACTTCTAAGGTAGAAAAAAGTTCATGAACTGATGGTATCAGTTTAAGCCAATTGTTGTCGTTGGTTGGGAAGGTGAAGACAGACAAAAACTACGCATCGACAACCAGGACTGAATTAAAAATGCAGCAAGAAAACAAGGACCAGATTCGTAGGCCGAAGCAGTATCCGAATGAAATTATACTTGAAACAGAATATGGCTTCTTATGTTTCATAAAGCTGGTTGCCACGCCGAATCTTAGAAATGTAAAAGCAGTCCTACAAAACAGAATAACACACTCATTTCGATTTTATTAAATCTTGTCTTAAAAATTGATTGATTCACTCACGCTGAGGCTGTATGTTTAGCATTTTGAGTATCCCGAAGTACATACGTCTAAGAGTATGCGGCTACGAAAGGATGTTGACAGAATTGACTTATTGCATCAATGTATAAGTATCTCCAAGAAATTGGCGTCTGCTTTACGCTGACGGGCGGAATTCCGGCTCTTATGCGCTCATTCTCATTTATGGCTTTAATGATCTCTACCTTAGCCAGATCCACAGTAAAAACAGTTCCGAAAAAGAAACAAAAGGAATACAGTCTATCATAGATTGGTCTTGCTGTCCTAAAATAGTTAGTGCGGTCTTATACTGATTTAGACCAATTAATATGCACTTAGATATCATGTCAGAAGCTGTAGTCGGTGAAAGTTTAGAAAAAATTTAATGTTAATCGAATGAAAATGCACGTATACTTTCGTATAAGTTGTAAACATCACAAGGTCAGGTTTAAAAAAGCTTTTTGGCAAATTCTCTCACTTTCTCTCTCTCTCTCTCTTTATATATATATATATATATATA
>MNPL01002574.1:0-18799 GCA_002081605.1 Tropilaelaps mercedesae
ATATATATATATATATATATTTGGTAGCGGCGAGTTGCTTTCCGGTACACCGTCCTTTACTTCGTCCTATTACGAACATTACCATTCGATTCAAACATGCTTACGTGTGCATAGACTTGCTCGGATACTTGAGCGGAGCACGCGCACGCACACACAGAAATGCACACACACAAACGCACGCGCACAAACACACACATACAAATACGCATATACACACACATAAACACAAATACACACACACAAAGAAGCACATACACACACATAAACACAAATACGAATATACACACAAACACGATGAGTGAACTCCAATAATCCGTAACGGTTATGAAGTGTCGTATGAGCAATCCGGTTAGTGAGTAAATACGCAGATACGATTAGTCGGTAGACGTGCGTTTGAAAATTCGCGAAACGATGTGCAAATTTAAGCAAAACGCTGAAGCAAGTCCTCGCGGGCCAGGTGGCCCTCGTGTTGGAGCCGCGCCTGAAGTGGCCATGAATGTTGTAGGTGAAAGTGAAGTTAAGCAAAGTAAAGCAAAACTGATTCAGTCGCCTTGTGCGTCGGGTCAAAAGTGACGCGCACGGTTTTAAGGCCCATGGACAGACAGTGCCCGACCAAGAGGAGTCGGCCGCTGCCAATACTTCGGCCCTCTGGGTATCCATGCATGATGGACAAGAAAAAAGGCGGCAAAGGAAGCCTTCTGGCTGCGTCCATGATTTGGCGGTACAACCTTTCGTCCGTCGGAAACCGCAAAGATCGCCTCAGGCTCTGAAGGCGACGGAAGGAGCCTCCCGAAACGAAGCATTACCAGCGCCAACATCGTCGCTGCCATCTTCACCAATGAATGAGTGAACAATAGCGACCATAGCAACAGGGAAACCTCTTACCGAACAGCATCAGTAGAGTTGAACCAAGAAGATCGGACAAAACGACGACAGAAATAGCAACAATAACAACAACAAGAATATGACGGCGACGAAGGTGGACGAGGAGACCGGTTAAGGAAAAATTACGTCACGATAAAAATGGTAACGAACGGTTGAAAAAGCCACAAGGGAACAAGCGAACTGCATTTGGTTTTCATCTCGTTACGATGGGGCAATTTTGTCTGTCCGTTTTGATAGCGGAAACGTCGCCATAAGTCTATGATTATGTCCGTCATCGCGGTTCTCTTGTTGTAAAAAAATGGTGCTATATATATATATATATACATATATATATATATATGGTACGATGGAAGCAACTAGACTGATCAGTACAAATTAAGCTGTTGCCATACACATAACGCTTACATCCAGTTGTCGTACTAGCGTTCCGTCTCAACATACCCTTAATTTGAAAAATATTTGTTAAGATCTGAGGAAACAACAGCATCTCCAATTGCCACAATTTTGCAATATCATCCAGTGTCGCAACGTGCCTTTGTGGCATTCTTCCCTTCCATTTTTCCGTCATGTGAACATCGCTGTGCCATTCTTTAGTACGGCACCTCAAAGTCGCTCCAATTTCGCCCATCAATTTTTTTCTCCCATCCTGTTCCCATTCGTTCGCTAGTCCATGCCGGATATTTCGTTCTTACGTCTCCTCCGAGCATTAAGTACACCTGCGAGCTGAACGTTTCCGCAGGCTATCTCGTGCTGGCGTTCGGCCCGGTGAAGTGTCTGAAACCGTGTCAACTTTTCAGCCGTTCGAGTTCTCCCTCTTGCCACTGCTGTTCGTGTCCCGTTGCGGTACGCAGTAACGACAAGGTTGACTAACTCCAGTCTGAGCGTGCTGATATTGTTATAAGTAGAGCGAGCTTATGCGGCTGCGTATGTCGCCAAACACACCAAAATCGCCCTTGAAATGCCCTTCACTTAATGAAGGCGATATCCATGGGTCTACGGTGCACACACACTAATATTTCAATACGAAGAAATTACTATTACATTTCCATCCATCAGTTTTAGAACAAACAATTGAAAAGCTATGCATTGTATTTTCCAGAAAGGAATACTGGCGTCCTGGTCTATCTAAATTCCGACTAACTCAAGTAGCGATATGAGTAGTTTGTGGGTTTGCTTACGCGGGTGGTTCCGTCAACGATTCTTACCCTTAGTTCACGATGCTTTTACAGGTGCCATATTCTCAATTGGCTTTATTACTATTGACGCCACTTGCTTTTTTCCTTTTCATAGGCTGTTGCCAAAGGCAGCTGTCTTTTCCCTGGAGTTGGAATAAAAAGAATTTGGCATAGCGAATTTTGCGAAATGAGACAGCACCTCCTCGGAGGCGACGTTTAATGACATTTGTATAACTAGTGAGTCGTTGCATTTTTCAGTACTTCTCTCACAGGCGGTTTCTCGGTGCTTTTTGTTTGGGTTTGGAGCGTCGCCAATTAATGGCTTGGGCATGTTTCACTTCATACACATTGTATACGCAAGGCAATCTCTGTTAGTGAATGTGGCTGCGGAAAATTTTCGCACTTCGTTTTCGCCCTTGCGCATCCAGTAACTGAGTATGCCTTTCTGCCAGCGCCGACGGAAGTTTTTCCTCTGTCTTAGGCTTTCATTGTTGTAATTCTCTTAGTTTGGCCTTTAAATTCAATATCCACTTTTCTACTGTTACGCTCTCTACTTGGTACGCCCCCAACTGAAATATTCATAGAACTCGGTGAATTAATTGAACCTTGCTAATACCTTTTGTTCTCGCCACCATTTTTACCGGAAGGGTACCGCACGAGATTTTATTTTTTTGTTCCTGTGTTTAGTGTGAACTCGGTATATCCCTGTGACGTACTGGGTACGGCCTTAATGGCAGTTTATTGATATAGAGTCTATTGATACCTAACTACAATAACAGAATAAATTTAAGCCATGGCCAACCGCACTAGTAAGCATCCAATGGACAGAAAACAGTGATGAACTAGCCGTAATATTCTGTAACGGAGACAACCCTAATATTGCCTCCTTTGGAGAAAACCAGAAAAAACACAAATTTGACAAATATGATCAGGCTTCTAGTCGTGGTGATAAATCACTAACAAGTGACCCTCAGAAAGACCCGTCAGTTTCCTCCAGTGACCGAAATTGAGCTGCAAAACTAAAAAATTTTAGAATTTGGTGGAGATTTTTCGTAATAAATGACCTGATTGCTTGTCTGCGTTGAAGTTTCGGCTTGAAACGGTCGAATATTTAGCGCACTTCCTACATCACTTCCTCTGCGTACCGACTATAACTCCTCGCTTATTTGAAGAACTTCCATAAAAATAAAAAAATGAAAAATCCGTAGACGTGACAGGTAGTTATGACAGTAGCCCTCGTCGTCAAATTGCTACAGAGCTGGCATGCGGCAACTACCACCGCGATGAAGACACTTTTCGGACAACGTGGGCACGTCGATTAGAGGTAACGTAATTCTAATTTTTACAACGACAAGTTTTCTATGATTTCATGCTAGCTTTTGTAAACATATCGTTTGTAAACACGTATAAAATGCAGATATACTAACGCGATGGTCCAATGGCAAGACAGCTATTGGTTTTCGCATAGAAATATGAACGCTGTCATAATGGTCTGGGCAATATAGTTCGGGCAATTTGCAAGGGTGAGTTAGATTGTAGGCGTGTGTAGTCAATGATGAGTATCGCAGAATGATAAATCCTTGGAAAAATGAATAACACTATAGCTTCTGAGGTGCGTACTACAACGGCTACTTCGCCGGCGAAAATACTTGAATTGCATCTAAATGTCTCCAAAGTTGCTCGGCGCTTTTTCAGAAGTTCATAAAAAACACGTGTTGCTGAATATATTTTCACTCCACTATCACTGTTCTTATGTTTATTGTAAAATTTCAACAACCAATTTTGAATACAGCTAGTGTCCGTAAAACATGTGCTTAAAATACGCTAAAAACATGTGCGTATGTGAGACTTTACTTCTCAAGATATCGATGTAAGGCCCACATACCTGACATGTCTGTGAAAATTAGCGTCAGAAGTGCTCTATTCTATTCCCACACAATCAACCGACGTGCGTGAGTATTCTTTAGTAAAATTAATGAATTACGTCACGCACAGTGTATATGTTACCTGAAAAAATTTCTAACTTTACGAGAAAAAACTAAAATTTTATATCATAACCAAAGGTGTTTTATAACCTATTCAGCCAATGTATACTAAAAAAACAGTCTAAATCAATACTTTAGATAGTTTTCACATCAAATCGGACGCCAACAGCGAAAAGTCGGAGCGATAATCATTCAGAATTACTTTCGTTTTTCTTATTGTCGCCCACAATAATGCATTCGGATCCAGCAATCGGACAAAGCTTGGCTTAGTACAGATTATGCCAAAGCCTATTTTGCAACGCGTTACTATAGACATCAGCACACGCCCGTTTAACCTAGAGTGAGTTTAACAAGTCATTGAGTCAGAAATATTATTAGCACCGTAAGTGGAACAGGACGGTAAAAATAACATTGACTGCATTCATTCGATTATAACAGGATAAACTAGGAAAAAACTACATTCTTCTCATACAAAATCAATGTCGTATGGGACCCCTCTGACAGTGGACGTAGCGCAATCGTAAAATTGAAGCCTTCAAACCTTCACTAAACGATGCATGTACCGAAGCCTGTTTCATAACCACCTCTTTAATTGATTGGCGGCACTTCACTAAAATGTAATAAAAAGAAAAAACAATAGGGCACTCGTTTGATTTTCTCCATTCGGGTCTCCCGGTCTTCTCGACACGTTCTTCGCCCGCTTCACAAATTACTCACTTAATGACCATATTTTATTTGCCAACGATCTAACTGCTACTTGTGTTTAATAGGTATCTGACGCAATACACTAACCCGTATGAGCGTTGCAGACCAATAAATTTTACTTGTCTTATAGCATAAATACCGCATTTTGTAATGCAATCAAATATCGTGTTTATGCTAAAATGTGGAGTAATGCGCACACGAATACCAAACCAAATAAAAAATGCGCCGAATATTGACCTCTATTCTAATTTCCTTGGGGGACAACAGTGAAAATGTTACTCTCATGCCGGCCTTACAAAAATTACCCGCTGGCGGCATTTCAAGTTACAAATTGCCTTTTAGGGTAAAGGCGGCTCAGGACTTGTCCTAGCTACAACACTTATTTCGCAAAGACTGAGGACAATTACGATTTTACGTAGTTGTTCTCAAGTACAATAACAGACAAGAGGCACCAAGATGATACTGCGATTCTTGTTACCACTTGTTTGTTATGCGTGTTCGAGCAAGAACTGATAAGTCCTCTAAGAACGTCCATGAAAAACATATTTTCATTCACTCTGGAGTCAATGTACCTAAAGAAGCGGCGTCCGTAGATTAAGTAGCGTTTTACTGTTTCACGATTGAAAACAACGCCGAAGACGATGTGGTAGATATACATACACATCATCGATTATGAGCTGCACATTGTGAAAATGGATTCCATGTAGTGTCTATACACACGAATCTCTAAACGCCACTCGCGCGTTGTAGCGTGCGTTGGAACGTGCGCTACACCAGAAAACGTCCCCGACGTTGAATTCAACGTCGATATCGGTCGCGAGAGAAAGAGTTGTGCAAGCAACACGAGGGGGCCAACGAGACGCCGAGTGGGGGGCGGCGGAAAGGTAGCAACGTCATAACGGACGCAGAAAAAGAATATCTGTCCGTCTTTATGAACTGGGGACATTTATGAAGTTTCTCACGTCTAGTGTTGAATATCTGAACGGCTAGAGTTATGACTAGGCGAGTAGAATATTATAGCATTTGTTTGACATTGTATCAGCGATCAGCGGGCGAATGATTTGACGTCTCAACGTAGTTATAATGCCGCCACGAAATTCAGCGGCTACCAGAAAGCCGACTAGCGCAAAAGCAATCCAATTACTGGACGACCGGCGTCGTCGTCAATTCAATGCATAGATAATTAAGAGAGTTAGGAAACGACATGTATATGCAGACTGTGCATAAAACGCTACGATCACGGAGCGAAATAAAGTGGAGAGCAGGAAAATAAAAGCTCACGTGACATGGACTGAGCTCTCGGCAAGGGTGGCAGTAAAAGGCATGTGTTTGTCTTTGCCTAATTTCGGTAGGACAACTCATTTTAAACGCAGTCATCGTTGAAAAGGAGACGGGTGCAGCGCTTCCATTTGTTGCGGCTCGAGACTGCATTGCAATGAGAGCTTGCGACCACGGAACCAATTATGAAAATCATTAGTCAGGTTACATTAGTAGTTTACTAGCAGGTGACAGGCTTTATTTGCTAACTGTCCATTTAGGTCGAGTATGTACGGTGTTCAGTTTACGGGAGTAAGCAATAGTCTTACCATTATATGAGTTTATGACAGTGTACCGATCGTGAATCTATCAGACCAGTACACACATGTACATAAATTCAATTTCTCAGCAAATAAATAAAATCACTATGAATTATTAATTCATAGTGGTTGGAAGGTGAGGTGCTATTCATTATATATATCCATATATATATATATATATGTTAGTTTGCCTACAATATACATAGTAGGCAAACTAGTATGGTTAATCACACTCGTGGGTTGCATCGAGGTTGTTTTCTCTGCCACCAGATGAGCCAGCAGTGCATATATCATATAATATTCCGTCGGATAATACACATTGAACGACATACTATCATGAAAAAAACGTTTAGGGTAGTTGTATTAGAACAAGAGCAGAATTACTTGTAGCCAGCGCGGAAGCTTGCAGCGTCTGTGCGGCGATCCATGCATCTGATAGGGGACCTGTAAAGCTCTCTCCGACCAAAGGATGCGATCCCCTTTCTCTATCTCTCACACTCTTTTTCTCCCGTTCCCCTCTTCTTTGCCTATCTCGCTTCCTTCGTCATCATCGTCGTCTTAGGCTTAGCGGGCTAATCCTATTCGGCCAACAGAGGAGCACCGAACCGGACCTCGGAAGAGATTTAGCCGAAAGCTGTCGTATGGCCGGATCAGGCTCGTCTAGGCATCCAGTGCAAGGCGCATACATATGCACGACGGGTGGGACGACCTCAGCGAACTTCAGCTGACGGGTGGACATGAGTGATTTGCTCGGATAGTCCGTACACTGAGACAAAAAGTGCCGATAATGATGATCAAATAATTGTGACAATATAACGACGCCAGTGTTCATTCTAGGTTAGACTTGTGAGGCGTCTGCTGCCCGCGACCAAAAGATCCCGCTCATGAGCGAATGGGCAAATGTAACGTTCACCAAACAGCATTGAAATAGCGATGACCATCGAAAGCGTTAACAACAATAACGTGTTTCCACCGTTTGCTGGGCACTTCAGAGGATATAGATTACTAACCAATAATCATATATGACCAATTAATTGTCTCGAATAAGATGACGGCTATTTCATCTTAAAACTGAGTCTGGTCGTAGAGTTGGCACACGTTTCTGCAGAATGACGGGGTTAACCTGGAAATATTAGGTCGGGTTCAGTCGAATTTATAGTGGCTTATAGTGTCTAGCCTTACGCTCAAAGAGATTAGTTGGCCGACGACAGTGACCTTACAGGGCTTTGCTTTGACCGCCGACTCGAAAGCGAACGTCTAACGCTCTGCTAATTGAGCCTTTGATTAGACATTATTGCTAATTCGAGGTACGGGTATAGGGTAATTATGATAATGCAATCATGGTTGACGTGTATTGACTAAAACCATATTTTTCATGGATGAATATCTGACTTCGAGTTCATGTAATCGATTGGTAATGCGGACTCTCGGTCTTCTACAAAAACCTCAAGCTATTGTTCCATTATAGTCATCCGTTGCTCTGCGGAAAAAATCACCCCCCTTAGGAGAATCACCAGATTTTCTAGTTGGTGTACAACCCCACCAGTACGAGTAAAGCCACAAGTGGAATTAGTTTAACGCAAGCGTTGTTATTCTGGGCATCTATAAAAAAAAACTCGCTTTGGAGGTCGTCGACAAACGTTTGAGCATCCTATAAAGCAGCGGTACCACACAAGTTAACACCGCATTGGAAAGTTGCCGTCCGATACCATTTACAATTCCATTCGTAATAGTGGACGTCATCTGGGTCGGTATCTGCAACGCAGTTCGCCTCTGGGGCATCCACAACCACACCGAATTGCCACTTGTGGCTGCTGGCCGACCCCAGCAAATGTTATAACGCAGCGAGATAGCTCGCGGCTTGTTTTTTTGGCCGGTCCAGATGTGATGGTCAGAAGGACAACAGCCACTTATGTTTAGATCGGTCGGTGGCCATACGTCTACCGTAAGGATCCGACAAAAATTAAATTGTAAGCACAAAAAAACGCTACAAGTGGTTTCTAAGAATTCTAGTTTGATGGTTTGAGCAGTCTTCCCATTTACTCAGCGGCCGGCCGCAGCGATAAACATCAAAAACATACGACACAGAACGAACCGTGATAACGGTAAGATTAGTAATAGGAGAAGGCGTAAAAGGTGCCGAAGAGCACTGCCGGATGGAAAGCATATACAGCGCGCGACGATCCTCAATGGAGATCCGCAAAAACGACGAAGTCAACATGTACAGTGGCAGTCAATACAGAGTTTCCACTAGGCGAAAGAAAGTAAATCTCCTACAGTCGACGAGTATCTTAATGCGCGAAAAAAAAATAACTCTCGAAGACAGTCAGGCTGTAATCCGAAAGGGGCCACTACCACGACTGCTCGATTACGTACGCAAAATGTAGCATCAGCGCTTCAGTGGTAGATCTTTCAGTGTAGCTTCAAAAACATAAGACCTCAGACCTTATGGTCAAGAAATACAACAAAGAGATAAATGAGTGTCATTGAAAAACCGTTAAAACCATGTCGGCCTGTCTAACGCCGCAAAACCGTTGGTTAGGCCAATCCAGAGGAACGGTGTGAAGTAGGTGCCCGCAGTGTACGATTGCTCGAATAAAAATTTGAATAAATGCGTGATAGGCGTCGACGTGTCTTGTCTATTGCCATTGGCGAACGCTGATATCAAATAGATAGATCTTATCTTCAAGAAGCACAAAAATAATGGTGTGTCGAATAATAATTTGGCCAGTGAGAGGTTGTGAGGGTAAGGCCGCGACAGTTAAGACGGCCAGGTTTATGCTGCAGAACGCATAAAACATGGTAATTAGTTTGGCCGACCGGAGTCAGTCGCATGGGTTCGTTAATAACGTAATTAAAACATCGCCAGGATGCGGTGCTACTATTCTAATCGACTGAATATACTATGTTAAGTCAAGGCTGTTAAAAACGAACAGTTGCACGAATTGCATATGTCTTCTAAAAATTTTAAGAAAAGAAATTTCAGCTCTACGCTCCCGAAGGTTTGAAATAGTCATACTCACAGTCATACACAGGCATGCGTATGGTGGTCGATAAAGAGAGATGATTAAAAAATTTTACTTTTGCCCTGATATTTATGTCGAGTGGAAAGATCTGTATGTGTTTGCTTAGTGCCAATCAGAATATCGATTAACATTTGCGACCACCGCAGAACGTCGTTTCCTCTTTAACATGGGTTTTACCGATTAGGGCAATTGTCAGAGCATGGGTTCGTAGAGCTAGAATTTTTGCTCACGTATCTTCCAATTCAGGTATGCGCTGCAGGTTCGAGCAGTCATCATCTATCGACTTGTACGTCTCTTTTCTCGTGGCTAAGTGCACGAATAAGATGTGACCTGTATTGGTGAATTTTGACAGCTTTCTGTGGTGCGTACATTAACAGCATCAAATGCGGCAGCGGCAACAACGTTAGAATAACGCCAGCCGTAACTCGCCTTCAACAATCTGCTCAGTCAATCAGGCGGCCCGACGGGGGCCAATATTCGTAATTTCGTGTCAGATGTATCCAAGCAATTCTATTACCCAGTGGCCCTTGCATTGGTAGTACAATCATTTAGTTACTACATTAGCAGTAGCTGCGTAACAAATAGAGCAGCTAACTATGGGGTGACCTATGCAGAAAAATATCTCTACGTGTCGGCCAGTGTCACTAATACCTCAAAATCATCAGACACCAAATGGCGTATGCCGGCCAACCTTTCGAGTTGAATAGATATCATTCATCAAGTTCATTTTCGTTCTTCAAATGACTGAAACGTCTACCGGCGCTGTTCTCTATGCGCATCTTTCAATATATCGGTTTCTGACAATAGATCAGCTGACTGAATCCATCCAATGTGTTACACACCGACTTCATCTGATGCTTTTGCCGCCAGTTGCAGCCATGGACATCGTATAAACGCATAATCGGGACATAGATTAGGTGTAGGAAAAAATAGTTGTTATTATGTGCCTGACCATGTTGGGTGGTTTCTCTCAGAGTGAGGCCACCTGGAGAAAATCGCGCCACCGACTTGCGATAGAAATCGCTGATCTTCAATCCACCTTATTATTAAATTGTTGGTTCCAGTATAGTTCGTGTACTGTCGAAGTGTTTGTATTGAACTACAATTGGTCAATTTGTCCCACTTGATGCACTAGCCTGTCACGAGCTACGATTTTCATGTTATACCGCGCCGTTAAACCGCGAGACAAATTCTCATAGTAAGTAGTAATATTACAATCGACTAACTCAATCTATTGCACGTTGGCTCGCGGATAATTCAAGGTTCTAGAGTTACCTCTAGTCTGTTCCATGTCTCTGACTACTACTACGAGCACTGAGAACAGCAGTGCATCATTTCACAGCATCATTTCCTGCCATATGCTCATATGAGCAATAACATAGCGCACAATTAGAGCGAGATTGAATACTTCCCGACACTTCCTGACACTCAGCCTTGGGTAATTCCTACAGTAGCCTGTACAGTATTGCCAGTAGAGAGAGAACAATCTTGCGTCTAAGTAAGATAAATGGATTAACTCCTGTATAAGCTCGAAGAAACAAGAATAGTCACTGGCGTCGCCTCTACGCTTTTCGCCGCTTGCTTAAGGATTTTTCACGAAGCTAATTCAACATCAGGACAAACAGCTTCTCTGAAAAGCTATCGTCGAATACTGCAAACAATAGAAACACGATTTTTACCTATGCTGGACTTATTCGCCATACGTTTCAAGCCCTTCACGCATCTGAATGCCATAGCTACGTTCTTGACTTTGACCGACACAATGACAAACTAAATTTCGCCTCTAGCCAACTGTACAAATACAATCCTTCGTTGCTTGACAAAATAAAAAAAGCCGAATTTCACCTATGTGTGTTCCGATCAAGGAGTGATACTGTTCATCGATACGGTCTACTCTAAGTTTAACTCTTGACACTTGACGGTCTAAGTTTTCACGTCGGGTTGCACTTTGTTGTGAAATTCCGCGAGGCACAAATATATGACTGTTAATGAGATCATTACATGGGAAAAGCTAATACGACACTGTACAGAAGAGGAGAGAGAGGTACCGCAAATCAGTTTATTGTGCTGCGTCCGTATCTCGGACCTTGTAATTAACATGCTGGTGAGCCATCTCAAAGGTCGTTTCAATGTAAGAATTCATAATTAGTAGTCGAATCGAAACGTACAACTAATGCGTGCTCCTAGCTCGAAACACACCCATTGAAAACTGGAGGATTTTTTTCAATGAAAGGGTGTATTTGATTTGACCAAGTTGCTTATGTAAATTAAGTATTACCACGACAAATACCAGACACTATATACACATATGCCTGTGTATTACAATAATCAAGACATGTGCGGTCTCACGTAAGCAAGGTAAAACGTAAACCCTTTGTTAGGAAAAATTCCCCGCTTTTGTAAGTTTCCACGAGGTTACGGTCTTCGATGACAGCGGATATTGCATGCACGCTAAGCCATCCTCTGAATACGCTGACGTAGAATCACACTAGCACAGATATACAGATATACGCATATACAGAAGACGAGTGGAAGGAAAGACGAAGACGAATGAATCGAACAAGTGGCATCCTGTCTCGATAGATAGGCCGACACGCCCAGTTCCTATATCGCAGCAGGACTTCATTAATTTGATAAAACTTCTTGGGTTCTGAATACAGAGCGCGCACTGGGACGGTACTTTTACGTTATAAAATTCTATGGATTTATGCAGTGGCACTTTCGAATGCATAAATTTTATACAGCATGCCCATTAGCTGCGTAAGAATAGTGAGCATTCTGGCAGAAAACTTGCGGCGACGATTCTGCGTTATTAGCTTTGCATAGGCTGTTTTTAGACGACAATTGCTTGTAGGTCTTCCTAAATAATTTTAGGATGGCAGACGACTAACTGTAGGTTCACCTTGGAATGCAGAAGTCACGAATAATTAGGTTGTCACAATTTTCGGTGTCCGACGGATAAGTAAAAAACGCATAGCACTACTCGATATTGTATCTGTTACATATATGCTTTGCAGATGATATAACATCCCTAAAGTTAATCATAGGGGACAGTGAATTAGATACAATTTTTAAGTGGTATAAAATACGTAGAATCTGCAAGTGCCTAATCACAATTGATACTTTGCCAGACACCTGGACGCGTTCTCAGGTTTGACAAACTCTTCACAGCAAAAACAAAAATGGACAAAGTATGCATTTTGGAATGAGCTCAATCGAACACCAGTAACTGCTTACAAAAATAGAAGTATTGCTCAAATGAGCCAATAAATTAAAACCTGCAGAAATGGTCCCTCTAGATATTCCTTTTACCTTTGCTAGACATATTAAATTAATCGTCAAGGCTCAAAATTTCTGTCTACAAGATTCAATTTCTCGCGTACATAAGAAACTCCATACAAGCCTTTTTCGACACTCATGCACCAAATTGCATACGGCGCAAAATAATGTACTGAGAGCGATATTGGATATCCACATAAAGCTATCTGACTCTGACTCCAGGGATATCGTGCAGAGATATCTGGCGAGAGTTGCTGTTCCATCGGAGGCGTTTGGGCTCATTACAATAATACTTCGAGAGGATAAAGTAACGATAGGTGATGGGATCTCTAGCGCCTCCCATCTCCTCATAAAACTGGAGCAGCGCAGGGAAATTATCTAAGACCTTTCCTGTTCTCCATCCCCCTGAAGGTTCTACCTGAGAAAGCTCGCGGTGTCAGAAACCTTGTCAACGTATTTTACCACGCAAATGACCTGGTGACATACGAGAACAGCCGCCTCAAGTTGCAACAGCCATTAGCCGGGTGCCTTTTTCCCAGCAGGCTATTCCAGATCGTACGTCAGCGAATTTGCGTACGTAATACCGCTTGTTTCGCGCAACGAGTACAGCTTATCCACTCAAGTAGTCGAAATTGGCAGGAAGACGCTACATGCACCGTCCATCGTCAAGAGCTCACAGTAACCGCCCACTTGAACATTTTGCATCTGTTTTACATCAAATATTTAACATACGCCCATGGTCGCCCAAGGCGTTAATTTCAGGTGGAAAGATCTGTCAGAAAAGCGACCAGCGTAACTGGATCAGCTGGAAGTGTTGGTTCTGAAGTGCGTATGGGTCTGCACAGCTCAGCTCGGAATAAACTCGCATATTTCCTGGCGGACGCCTCGCTCCTAACCGAAGGTTCCCAGGTCCGTTTCAACCTTTGACAAGCTCCGGCCTTCAGCAGAATGGAATATATCTGGGATCACGGAATATCTAAGATACATACGAGATTCTTCAGATTTGGCCCTTTGAGGGATAGCGTTTCAAAGGACATGGACCGATCAAGTAGACACACTGATATCCGATTTACGATCCACAGATTCCATCATATATTACGTATAAAATTGGAACGCTATAAACCCGAGTCGAAATGCTGTTGCTCGAGATGTAACTTTGTAACAATGTACCGCGCCTCCCCTTCTCCTCTCTTTAGGAGCCTGACTTCTTTGACTAAGCGTAGGACCAGGGATGGCAAAGGACGCTAATGAATGTATTTTTTAACGAATACCAGGAAAGGGTATACCATTCGGTGGGTCTGACCACCAGCCGACATTTAACGTCCATGGTAGCGTTTCTTGCATTACTCCGTAGGACGAACCCCATAAACGTGTACTATGAATGTGATATGCAATAGTGAATAAATTATTGACTGATCTTGGATAACCAGTGCAATAAATGTTTGAGTTTATGTAATTTGCTTATTTACGTATTTTTACTCGATCGTGGACTAACCGTGGGTGTCGAGAGTTCTAACTGACATTATATAAGAATGTACCGTGTGAAATATAAAAAGTAAACCTTAAAAAATCATTTGATGAAATAATTGTAACTTTTCCAGATGAAACGCTAAAAACGATCGAGGTAAAACTTCATTAATAATTGATTCCGACAAATTCCTGAATTTTCGAACCTTAATTACCCTCATTATTTTCCAGTTAAATGCTATTCGATTCTCTATCGTATTGTAACACGGCCGAAAAATGTGTTCCAGTGCAAAGGTGTCACCATCAATGGAAAGAATTTGGTAGCTCACTCCGACTTTTGTGGAATGCATGTCTGCTACTCTAACCAGCAGATACGCTGACAGCTACTCCAAACGGATTCCAGCAATGTCGGTTGGACAGAGAGAACAACACGAAATAGCTCGGCGACACGGCAACCTCGCAGGGCTCTCGTACCATCACGCGGGTTGGAAACACATACTGGACCCACGGCGTGTGGTAGACACACTTGGTCAGAAATTGGATTTCTACGACTGCAGCCCCAAACAAATTTTGGCGCAAGAGTTGGGGAAATGTTTCGTGTAGTTGTATGTACCGAACCAAGACGTTTTCCTTGCTGTTTTTCCAGATTCAGTCAAAAACAATGCGCGACAATCGATGGCCGAACGCCGAACTCGACAGATTTGGCAGCATTTAGCCAGACTGGCGCCCCGATATGTAAAAACGGTACGCGGAGTATCAATGACTGAACACGCACGATTATGTCAGACAGGCCGAAAAAACTGACCATCTTGGCTTTATAGTGTTGTCTAGCAGATCCAAGCAAGACCAATACTTTGCGCACTTACCTCCCAGAGAATATACAGGCTCGACGGTCCGCGAATCTTACCGGTCTCACAGAAATAAGCATTTCGTTACTGGCGACCCCAATCGTATGGTGTGATAAGAAAAGGACAAAACATTTCCATACCTTCTTGCCACTACTGCTGAAACCCGAACTGCTGGCGCCCGAGCTGCCGAAACCCACGCCAGACGCCGCTACCGGAGCATGGACGGTAAGTTCGATGTTCGACGGTTTCGGGACGAATCCATCCAGGGAGTAGGCCGGAGGTCGGGTGGGCCGTGGCCGCATCAGTTTTTCCGGAGGAGCGACCGTCGTGCCCGAATCATGAATCCTGCGGATAGTGGAAATCAACCGGAGTTTATAATGTTAGTGATGATAGGCGTGAAGAACTAGATCAGCTTCGTCCGGCAAAGTTACACACCCGTTGCGCATTACTCTTCATTGTGTAGAAAGTACAGTTACACTCCAGTGCATTGTTAGACGTTGTTTAGTTCGATCTGAATTTCTCATTCGACCGTGCTTAACTGAACAGGCCTCCCCTGTTGATTCACTTTCGCCATCCATTCAGTGAAATCCCCGTGAGATATGTTCAACAGGCCATACTTTTGTTGTTGTGACAATAACTAAATTGTTAAAATACCGTCCTATTTTCGAATATCTCTTGGAAAGAGAAATACCGAATGGAGGACGAGTCATGCAAAGGGCCATATAAAGACCTAGAAAAAGAAATGACCTTGAGAAACTATGTCGCCGTGGTGGCCTTTGAATTTAAAACGGGGAAGTCAAACAATTGTACCCTACTTTTAAGCTTCATGACACTATAGCACCGACAAATTTCGTGCTGAGGCCTACTCAAGTACGCGGATCTGAAAGAATGGCGGGACACCGCGCCATAATTCAATTTTGCGTTGTCTTGTTGTTATCGACGACAACCAAGATCCATATTAAGTCTTGCGGCCTTTCTGCTTGACCTTTGAATTGCTCTATGAGCATTTAATCCACTCCATTTTGAGCTGAAGCTCGCATGCCCTGTTTATCGTTAGCCGGAATGCTTTTGTATGGAAATACGTTTTTATTTCGGCTTTCATAGCGATTTTCGTGCTTCAGCGCAGCGGGCCCACAAGTTTAAATAGTTTCGCTAATTCAAGAGTATGGAACACTACGATAGTTTTATTATTGGGTCTGCGCGACGTTCGTGCAGACCCAATGGTCTGATTGGAGATTTCATATAGACTGCGCACACCTCCACATTGTACCCGTATTTCCCGATACAGCAGACGAGCTAAGTCAGTCTTACCGACGATCCGGCGACTAGAGTAATCACCATGATTAATAATTCTCCAGTTGGTATTGATTAGCATTCTTACCCAGTGGTGATTGGCCACCCTAGACGTCTAATCGGCCATCTTCTATTTCCATACACACACACACACACGTACAACAAAGTCAAAATTGAGCTCAGACTCCTACCGGCAGCGCCCAGACGCAAACCCCCGTCCCGCAGTGAATAGCGTTATCGTTATCTCATTGTGTGTGCATGAAAGCATCTGTGCGGCTGATCGTTAGCTGCACACGAGGGCACGGTCGAAGAACAGGGTTGATGGTTTTTGACACGGCACCCCGTAAGCGGACACATCCTGTAATGCTTCGAGTCCCCTCTTTGGCGAGCTCCCTGTCGTGGTCCCCCCACGTCAACCGCACGCCACTCAGATTGGCCAACATTGGGGTATCGTCACCGATAGGATGAAAGCCGCAAAACCAACGCGACGGGACCCCATACAAACGACACCGCAACAGCAGTTATTGAATTAATTGCCATTTTGCGTCTGGCATTCCATGCGGCAGACTCGGCCGTTCCCGTTCGTTGCCGGCCGAAACGATTCATGGGGCAAACACCGGCGGCGGAGGCGGCGGGGGCGGCTGGTGTTTGTATAAGAAGATATGGCGCGTACGGCCGGACTGCTCCCGGCCACCAGTTGATGGGGAGCATAATGAGCACCGTTTAATGACACAGAGAAGCGTCTGCTGTTTTTCCCCCCCCAAAATGGAAAATATTACAATGGCTGTGGGAATACGGCGAGACACATCACAATCGTGTGGGGGGGTACACGCATGCGGTGGTGGTGGTCACGCACTCATGCTAGATGCTCATCTATTTAGAGGGAATAGAAAAGCTATAAATTACCATAGGCTACCTATGCGTGTGGGTGTGATAGGGCGTGCTAAAATCATATGGCATTAACAAATGCATTAGCTATTTAACATCGCCCTGCCCTGCTAGAGCTGTGGGTGAGACGCGGCAAAACTCGGACGCGATTTCTAGCAGCGACACAGGGTACGTACATCGAAAAGCGCGCGAGAATTCGAAAGCTTTACAATGAACAATTCGTAGCAATCGATCAGTCGATTGGTACCGTTACGCAGCTTTTATTGAAAACGCTTACATAGTCACTTCAAACCTCGGCGGCGTTTGTTCGTGCCGCGGGCAAGGAATTAGCTACTAAAGTTTTTCTGTTCGCGTTTAGTAGATCAATATAAGAGCTGCGTATGTATCCGATCACCGAAGTGCAGTTAACAACGAATCGACAAACCGGTTTGTTCTAATGGATAGATAGTTAATAATAGAAAATGTATCTACTGCAGAATAAATTTGATTAATACATAATAGGTCGTAAATTCGGCGAAGGCTTTCTGTCTCACCCTTTCTGATTACAGGCGACGAAATGCAGAAAAGAAATAACCTATTCTATAAGTTATAACAAAAAAAAAAATACGAAACAGATCTAGAAACACTATAGAAAAGCGACCCTCGCCTCGAATCATGGTAAATACCCGGTTCCCTTGGCTCCCCTGGTGCTATCTTGGTCCATTTCTGGTCATAAAGATTTTACCCTCTTAGCACATTGTATAATCCGAATTCGTTGTTTCGTTAAGATCATATCGTCGAGATCCGATAACATCAGGAGGTGGCTGGCATAGGTAATGACGACGAAATTACCACCACCGCAGAATGACCCACCGCCGCCAGGAGCACACGCTCGTGCTTCATGCCGGCCCCCCAGCCAACAACGACACGTCCCTCCACAGGCACAGATTTCGGCTGCGCCGTGTCCAGTCGAACTATCTTCCATGTGAACGATCTAAGACAGCCGTGAAGCAGAAAATGTTATTCTACAATTGCCACCCGCTTGTCGTGCGTCTACGGATCAGCGCTGAAGTGGTCAGCCTTTCTGCAATTCCTTTGCAGACGACAATCTGCAGTTCCCCTCTACCCACTTCTGTGCAGTGGGTAACAGACGAAGTGGCAATGAAAGAAAAAGGCTTATAGTGAAAAGATGAAAACGTCTAAAAAAGAAACATAGTATACACAACTACATGCACTAGAGTGCCTAGTGCACAACGAAACACCGCATGATCACTCCTGTTAAATTCAATCCCTTCTTGTCTAAAGGTGCAGACGTAGCTAAACCGACAGCGTGTGGCGTATCTGTCGCTCATCTGTCAAACGAATAGAAAAAACAAACATAAAAACAACAATCTGTCTATCAAGTAGTTACTAAACGATGTCGATTAGTGGTCATGTGCAGGACCTGTCTAATGCCGGTGAAGAGCTAATCTCAAAAAGGTGTACGCTCTCGCCGGCCACCACGAACGCCGGTGGCCTAGTCCGCACTGTTACCTCGTTTTCATCGCGAGGTTCTGCTTCTATCGTGAGTGTGGCTGGGGGTCGGATTTTTCCTATTCGAATTTGTCCACCAGTTGCGGCGGCAGATTCACGCCAAAACCCGGCCGATGTTGCCTAACCGCCACAGGCAGACGCACCGAGCGGACGCTGCAC
>MNPL01002574.1:19411-57831 GCA_002081605.1 Tropilaelaps mercedesae
CTTCTGGTTGCGGCTGCTGTTGTTAACGCCATATAGAACCGCTAAGAGGAAAGGACGTATCGACGGCGGCTGCGTCAGGTGATAGTGACGAGACGCGTTAAATTGCAACAGCGTCGAAAAAGACGCGATATTTGAAGAAATAAAAATAATAATAATAATAACAGCAACAATCTGAGACAACAAAATGCAGTCGTCTCCGGTGCCGTGATGTTGGCCGGGCAGTGAGTCAAGGTCTTCTGTAGCAGACGGACGCGCAGAAGAGATCGAACCCCGCTCGAAGAATCGCTGGTGGTAATGGCGGCAGAACGAATGTCTGCATCTGTGTGTGTGTGTGTGTGTGTGTTTACTGGTTGTTGCCACTGCTCGTACGCAGCATCCGCGCCGGGCGTTTCATGTATAGCACGGTGACATCCCGTCGTCCTGATCGGGTTTCATACGAGGTACCAGTTCCGTTGAACGCGTTCAAGCATCGTTTCGACACAATGTGTCGGAAGTGTCGCGATAGCACTCAATACGCGTTTACTCTGACGTTGCTGATTAACGTCCGCTATCCCCTTCATACGATTGTCGTTGACTGCCACTGCTCGCGGATCCTGTCGCCGGTGATATACGCGAGTGTGGAGCAGCAGGAGAAGCAGTACCCCACCGCTAAAACCGGCCTGAGTGACAGCGTTTGACGACTCGTCGGGTCAGACTCGCCGGCTGATGACTCGTTTCATATCGTAGCGCTCTCACACCCTTCTTCTGGATAATGTTCTTGTGCGATGAGAAATCTTTAAAGCCGGCCCGGCTAGAATATGAAGATGAGGCGTCCGACCTACGCCATTGGACGTTCGTGTATGCGCGCTGGCGCAACGCGTCGAAGCGGTATGGCTTGCATACAAATTAGACCCTGCCCGCTCCTTCAAAGTGAACTATTTTATGGCGAAAATGCTTAATCTCCCTGATTAGCGTGCAAAAAATCGTCGTACGTTGTGAGAAAAATTGTTAGAGATAAAGGCGCTGCCTCATGCCGACGCATCGCCAGACCGAGCGTCCTCTCGACGATTACAGATGCGATACGCTTAGTAAGGCATATATATATATATCTTGTCCCTATATATCGCTGAGTTACGCTTTGCTGTCATACAGTAATTCACAATACAAAAATATTATACATATCATCAAAGGCATCTCCCCTTTTTCCGAATAACTAAACGGTGGTTAACCTAGCAGAAGAAGGTGCCAAGAAGTGCTGGCTGGCGGTCCACTCGCACGAATATATCCGGGAAGAGAGTGTCCGGGTGGGATCGGTGTTGGCCTGGCGTTTTGGCGCCTGCGGGAATTCAGTCAGGATAGCCTACAGACGGCCGATACCCTCGCAAATGTCTGCTCCGTCGTCAGATTTGTATAGATATTTGAATGGCGGTAGCCATTAGCTACACACATCGCTGTTATTAGAGATCTTCGCTCGTGCAAATTTGTGCTGACGAACGCCGTAATGTTGGAAATAGGCTAGAGTTGATCGTTGTAAGGGTGTCGTGTGAGAGGGGAGATGGGCCCGGGAAGGAACAACAGAAATTCTTGTGACGGCCTGATGCGCTTCGATGCAGAACAAATAAATTATAAGCAACGATAGGATAAACAGTAAAGATTCTTGCAATATGTGCTTGCCCTAGATCTTATTTTACTTGTGCCTGTACTCGAAAACGAAAGCTGCTTTCGGAAGTTGGCGAGAGAAACGAGTTTTGTCTAGTCTTATTTTGTATCTGCTCGTGCAAGTCAATGATTTCATTCGAAGATCATGTATTTGTATACAAACGAGGGAGGATACCTTGTTTTTAAGCGCATGCTCAAGTGGCTTTCTAAATACAGAGGGCGAGAGAGAGAAAAAGGACTACTAAAATGTACAATACTGCTGTACTGCCGTAGTCGCGTTTGTATGAACCGACGTTCGTGTGCGGTTGTGTCACCCCGTTGGGACAAGTGCGTGCCAGACAAGGTAATGCAACCTTTTCCATCCGCGTATCTTTTATACATAGGCATGCTCAATCTTATTCCATCTTCTATATTTTCAGCCTTCCTCATTTTGCATTCTTCCCACGCTGTTGTCCGCCTTGCGCTAAAATCTAGCGAAAAAAACGGATATTCAGCCGATGCCTTATACAAGGATGAGATGGGACTCACTGTTAAAGGCACCTGTGAGACAATTTTAGCCTCTACTAGACTCATTGCTCTGATATCAGAAATCGAAGAAATGCTCTTAAATTTGATCACCTCACGAATCGATCCGCGAGTGGGATTCACGCTAACAGGTCAAACCTGATTGTGGTCATTCTCTAACAGAATTTTTACGAATTTCGAAATACTTCTATGGTGAAGCAAATTAGCAACTTTAATTAACACCGAGAAGTCCATCAATAAATTGAGGAAGGAATACGTCGGGACTTGTTTCATAGAGACAGACCCTTACCTAGGCTTTGAAATGAGATCATGAAAAGCAATACGTTTCGACGAATCGATATTCGGAAAAGCGCTCACAAATTGCGACATTTAATCAAAAAAAGCGGATTATCCTGCATATTTTAAAGACCGTGCTTCTCTGAATTACATGCGACAAATATCGTGCTTTCCTTTGAACCTATCGTTTTCGATGATCGTTACCCTGTTGTGCAAATAGGGTCATTCTAGCAATTTTGTTCCTTCGACGCAAGAGCATAATGTCTTAAACACACTCTTGAAAGATTATTTCACATATATGTGTTACCAATGAGAAAAATAAGAAACCTTGATGCAGAATTACAAGAACCCCGACATACTACTCAGGAATATAAGAAAACTAATACATCAGTTATGGCATTTTAAAGATATTCTCATGCAGGTATGTCAGTGCTTTTCCGACAACAAAGGCTAGTATGGTAAAAACATGATTCGGGAAACGACATACACCGTCTTAACTCTATTCGCCATCCCAGCGTTTATATGCTAAGGTAGACAAGGCGGTGGGTGCATCGCTGCTTGTTCACGCCGGTATCGGTTTCTGCGATTGTGTATTCCATCTTTTTGTTCTCCACTCCGCTCGAACGTGCATTAGTGGCCAAATAATGGGAATCGTCGAACGTTATTGTGCGTTTTCAAACGGTCGCGCTCGAAGATATGTAATGCCTCCATATTCACCGACGCTATTCTCATGGAGCGGCTCTACAGAGGATCCACTCGCAATTTAGAAATTTTACGTTGACCTTGAAACTTTTTTTTGTATGATCATCATCGCAGGTCACTGAATAAACGGGTTGCATAGTGTCTGTTTCTATAAGAGTGCATGTTGGCACGAGATGATTAAAATTGAAGTTAACTTATTTTTCGTTAGTTTCATCCATGGCCTCGATTATACATTTTTAATCTTATTAACTACTGAGTAGGTAAAATTTACTCCTAAGTACTGAGCAGTTACTGCATAGTATGTATTACTACGTCGCAGTTACACGCACTCAGCTATGCCGGCTTGGTCGCCTGTCACTAAACGAGTAACAACTCCGCGTTTCGTAGTATTGATTTTCATTTGAACTTTCTCTGACGTGTCTAAGCCGGCGTATGACCGTGACCCGTTGTCGGTCTGCAATGCGCAAAACGGCACGAGGTGTTGGAGGTCGTAATGATTGAAATTTTCGCCATATGTGTGCCACTGGAACTCTTTCAGAAAGGAGCTTAAGCGAAGAGCCGCTACGGTAGAAAATAACCACAACTACAGAGTAAAAATGGCATTCCAGGTATCAGTTTGGTTCGAACTCATAGGAACTCGACATCAAAAATACTCCAGAGTCGCTTGTCAACACTACGCAGGACTTTGTTCTAGGGCTCCTCGATGATCGCTTCTCATTCTGAGCGCCCACGAAGCGCCATTGAACAACAGCTTAGTGCTTTCAATGTCTCGTTATTGAATTTCTCGTCGGTTAAGCTGGCAGTGAATTCACTGCTTGGAATATGCGCTAGGCCTACCAGAAAATGGACAGGACCTGAAATTTGTTCGTGTTCTCCCTATAAGCCTTCACCCGTGCGCAAAAAAAGGATTCTATATTTGTGTTTTTAGTCACAGATTGTGTTGATAATATATTTACAGCGTTGTCTCGTTTGATCACAACCTTACCTCCCTACGCACGGATGTTGTTAAAAAATATGAGTGGACATAGAAAAAATTATATTTCAGCAATCGGAGCGCAATTTTAACTAACGCTATACAACAGGGAGTTTCCCATGGTCGCCTTCGTAGTTCTCTCATTACAGACGCGACCATTATTAAACAAATTGGCTTTTTAATTCAATTCGGAATTTTATACAAATTTTATAATCGAACACGTTCGTTAATCTTTAATGCGCATTCTGAACTGAATGTTTTATTACGATTAGTCAGTGAATGAAACAGGAGAAAGACTTGCTCAACAAATGCCATTGCGAGAATGGCCTTTGCTCGGTACGTCATACAGGACTTGCTCAATCAGTTCACGATAACTATACTGAATTTGTTATTACGTGTGAGCAACAATACGACCTTCGTATATCGGTCTTATACTCTTCTCTATATATCCTATACCGTCTGTATATCTTATACCCTGCGAAAATAGACGTCTATTTAATAGAGTCAGCCAATAAAGACATATAGGCACACTCTCCTTCACATTCATTCCTATTTCCCAGACAGAAGGTTGGACTTTGCTATCACTGTATATTTTATTGGATGTACATGTCGGGTAAGAAATGATCTATGTTTTGGGGCTGTCAGGAATTAAATTGTATGTCTTTACATTTAGCCGCTATTTATTCAATAGCTGTCTCAAGATCTGAAGCTGGTGAGTGTGGGTCAACGCCGAACAAGAACTGACGTAGCTCTATGGTTTGATTGAAAGTTTACTATTCACAAGGTCTTTATCGGCGTCATTGGTTTCTACTACTACAACCGTCTCTCGGAAAAGTTTTTACACGGAGTGTCCACCCGTCAATTTGCATTTAATTACCTGAGTGGTTAGCTATATTGAGCTATGGTCGTAGTTTGTGTGTAGGCCCCGTTTCTAACAAAATTAAATAAAAACGTTGGGGCCTAGCGATTACTTCCAACAGATTTCAGGTTCAATTTCTAGCTTTAACCCTATGTATTCTTGCTTAGCATGTGTTTCGAGTAGAATGCAAAGCACGCTTTCCATTATTCGATCAAACTTTCGACATCATACTTTTTACTGTGAGAGTATCCGACGCAGATTCTAACGTGCCAGATGCACTGGAGCCATTACGATGCCAGGTGTGGTGGTCAAAGGCTTCAATCGGTCCAAAAAGTATACTAATGATTACAGATTGTATATATTCATGTCGCTTTCGCTACCGTTAATATGAGCGTTGTCAGTAGAACGAATCGATTTTGTCGTAAACAAGCTTAGAGTAAGTAACGGCTCGTGCCAGAAATTCCTTTCTTGTTTATTGAATAACCATACTTTTATTATTATTACTATGATTATTTTTATGTATTCTTTCATTTTGAATGATAATTTACAGAATACTGACGATAGAAGTATGTGGTGTCATTATCGTAATAGTTTTCATTGTATTCACGGGATGGGAGGGTGGTCTTTTGTTTACAGCTAATATTCTCATTTTTCCGCGCGAATCATTGTGGGTTATTGCTGAAATGATGACTAGACGAAGTGGCTCAACTGTAAATAATAAATAATAGGCTATACAGGTTCATATATATATATATATATACACTTACTAGTCCGTCTACACCTCAGTGACATTGAAAACTCGGTTGGCCGATATTTTACGATGCTAAAAGGTGCCTTTTCAAAAGGTAAGACAGGTGATTTCTGCGTACGACGGTTGACCTACTTAGTTAACCATGTGCAATGTTTCTATGGGGCTAGCGCAGAATATTATAAAACGAGCAAAATAGGATAGTCAGCCTTTAGGGCTTTAGATTTGGCAGCATTTAGACCCTTTTAGACATTTCTTTTGTCACGCACGTCTTGAGCTACTTAGGCAGACGACAACTTATTTATTTTTAGATGAAGGTCAGTCAGTCGACTTCTGGATATCATCTAAAATGGTGATATCTATGGAAAAGCGATCATTACAAACTTTCATTAACGCAACTATTGAGTGATGGGGTCGACCCCGCTATCTTACTCTCGGAACACGCCATAACAGAAAAACATTATAAATTAATTACTGTATACAAAAATGCTGATATTGCTATAAAAATAATCGATTCCCTCATGGCTTTTGCAGATTTGATGCTACTGTATTAAAGCCACGTCTTCTTGGCTTCCTTTCTCAAAGTGTCGGAATTTAATCATAGTATTTCTCATTTGTAATGAAGTTTGGAGTTTGAGAGAACAAGCGCTTTACTTGAAAAATGTAGAAAAGCTAGGACTGCCGACTACGGCAGAAATTGTGTGCGAAATATTTACGTGTATAGCGGGTCGCTTAGTAAAATTAAGCCAGGAGCCGCCCACACGAAGATTGGCATGTTAAGCACAATGTCTACGTCAATCACACCCCGGAAACTCACCGAACTTGAATTGTCTGGATCTTGCGATATTTTGCAGTCCGCGCATGGTGCCCCGAGCGATGCCAAAATGATTTGGCAATTTCAACCATTGGCATTTAAAGCAGGAGCCGTACTGCTGCTTACAATATTTCCTTAATTAAGAGGTACTCCTCAAAAATCTCCAGATCGAGCGAACAGTTTCAACCTTCAAACGTCAATGCAGCACGCATAGGACAACAGGCGTGTCTCAATATGTATAATAGCAAAATGTGCGGCTCCATATGACCGTAACGAAACGGTCTTATAGAAATACAGCTTTAGCAGTAAAGAGTTCCCTTGTTATAGTATGGGTGTGCTCTGAACAAGGCCCGGCAAATTCTGAGGAATATGTACGGTTAGGCAATTAGCAATACGGCCCAGCTTTTTCTGGACAACAGAATCACCGTAGAACGCGTACTTTTAATATCACTCATTCGCCGCTTTATACAAACCAATTGCCTAGGAATCTTGATAGTCATGGCAGCAAGGCTTTTTCCGTACGGTGATTATAAGCAGGAAAGTCTATTGCCTGGGGTCTATCATACCATTAAATACATAACCCTAAAATCAAGGTTGATTATAGGCCACCTACTTAACGACCTACTCTCGTCTCTGGAGAGCGATGGATGTTTAGAGGTCGGAAAATATCGGCCAACACAACGAAAGAGAAAAAGCTAGAGACTGGATCACGGAGTCCAGAAGGATGGCCCATACGCCAGAACTCCGTGATGTCCATGTAAGGTCCTGTTGGCCGTCTAGAGGTCTTGAGTGACATGACAGAAGCGAAACGTACGTTTAATATATGAATCATGCGGTTAAACGACCATGTGCAAGAAGCTTTGTGATAGTCAACCTTTTTTGAACCTAGTGAACCTTCTATCCAATAAATACACGGCCGAGGGGAAAGGTAAGTGGTATCAGATCGCTGTCGATAGACGCCGTCGCATTCGTATCAACACGGGCCTTTTACCATGGAGACTTACGGTTTCCTCATGTTTCAATAAACAGCTAGGAGATTCTCCTCACGCATCGAACATCGGCGTTACTGCGTACAACTACGCAATTTTATACACAGAGACCGCTGTTTGACGCACTCACATTCGCTTCACGTAAGGCCAACCATATCTGAACAGTGCGCGTGAGGACAATGACGGAAACAGCGCTCGGAACGGACGGAATAGCGAGTTATGTATATCGGAGAACAAACGACGGAGTCACCCTGTGAGTGACATATTGTGTTCTGGCAGAAATTGTGAGCTAGTCAAAGTCATCTCTTAGGAAAAGAGGGGAGCTCCTCTCAGCAGATTATTATTTTATACATAAGTGACTATTATTACATAGTGAATATTAAGTGATACACTGGAAAAGGCACTTAGCGTCTTCTCTGGTGGAAGCGTCTCATTCACGCAGCAGCAATTGATAGTGCAAAGGCCTAACACAGATTTACTGTAGACGTTCGATCTGATTTGCTGATGGGACTTTGTAAGGAGGTAGCACGTAGAACGCCGATGTACGTAATCGGGCATGTAGCTCTAATCAGTGCGTCAAACAGGGTGCAGGTATAAACTTGGGCATCCGATGACATCGCCGGTGATAGCGCATTAGCCGATGTCACGTAGCCGACCCAGAATGGTTCCGCCGTCGACGTGCTGACGTATTCCTCATACGGGAGAACTTCGCAGAAACGTTCGGCCCACATCACAATATTTTTAACGTTCCCACTGCATTATTAATTGTTGAAGTTACATATAGGTGTTATGATTTCCATCGTGAACGTCCAAGACTGCATTAACGCATGGGGCGCGATGATATTTAGAGTGACCCTGCACTAGACGACAATCGATTTATGGTATTTTAGCCGGTAAGTTGGTAACTCTATATGGTGTAAATACAATCCGTTGTTCCGCGTTTCTGTAGTCCCCGGGGCAATTCGCGGGTTGACTTCGGCAAGAGCCAAGCAGCGAAAAGTTGGGGGGACTGGCTCCAGTTAAGTGTTTTCACGGATCTTTTCCGTACCACGGCAAGTCCGGTGTTATTCACCGATAGAGAATAGGTTACCGAAAGTGTTTTGAAGAGCTTAGAATACTGATAGCAGAAGTCTATTAGCGTTGCAAATTGCCTCGATAACATTGAAAACGAAATTCAGTTTTCCAACAGGTTGGAACAGCTGCAAGGTGCTTGGATGAAACTGAACGAATAGAAGAGAATCACTGATTCCTTTTATAGCCGTATATATATATATATATATATATGTATATATTGCTGAATACATCTATTTTAGGAGCTAGTCTACATCGCTGGAGTATCAAGGTATTGGTAGTTCAGAAATACTGTTTCAACGTGTCTGTTAGATAGAGGTCTAGTAACAGCTGCATTATCGCCGGCTAGCAAACGTTTCGACCGTCGAATATAATAAGCATTGGAAGTGAGCATTGGCTGTATCGATTTCATCCAAAGTGAAGTTTATTTTTAGAACTGCAGACATACACCATGGAAGTTCTCAAAAAGAAAAAACAACTAATAATTGTAAGGGTATGTTGTCCCACATATAATGGTGACATGTCACGGTCATTCGCCGGAGGGGAAGGCTAAATTGATATGGATAAGTGAGGAGTGTTTTCTCAGAGAGTTTATCGTTCCTATAAAGCGCCATTAAATCCATTTTCGATTTCTCCAGTAGATTACAGTTGAAAATCTTCTAAAAGTGAAACGACGCCGGGGCGACGATCATATGCTGCCTATTTTCACTCGCGCACTTCGTTCTTATTGTTACAACTCAACACCCGAGCCAGTACCGCGTTCCGTCAATATCTTATGTATCGTTGCCGGATAGGGATTGTCGCTCTATTGCACTTTTACCGTAACAACAGCTATCGATATCATCGCACTCATCATACCGAAGACCGGCCACGACTACTCATGCAACGGACATTCTACCGGCTACTACGGTTCTTCTGTGGGCCTTACGTTTGTCTACTGGTACCTTGCTTTGTACGTGCCGAGAAGTGACAATTAACTGCCAATAGATATCGATCCAATCTGCGGAGTGGGCGACGTACCAGGAGCAGATTTTTTTTTCTGAACAGGATCGAGGGCAAGCGGCCTTCTATCGAAGCGCCTTCTTAGTGGGGTGACACTCCGGTGTTTGTTTATCGTACTGGCGCGAAATGGCGCGAAGGCCGTCTCGGTCTCCGTTTATCTATTGGCCTTTTGATCATTTGATTTCTATATGGCCCATGTTTTCGTCTCCTGCTCCGTTGCTTTTTTTTTTTACCTCCGGTGACTGCCTTTTTCCACGCTGTTCATGGCCCCGAGTGGCTTGACGTAGTAGAACGCCTGGCGCAAATGACGCAGTGACGGCGAAACTGGCCTGTTTGAGCGACTGAACGGGCAGGTAAACTTCGTCGCAATTTCCATTTATGATGAACGCACTGAGAGTCGGGAACCAACAATTTTCCGGGGCCTTTCCTGTTCAAGACCGCTTTCGCATTGTTTCGCGCGTCCTTACTACGCACAGGGTACGCAGAGTATGTGTGCCACTAGTGGGATTCAAACCGCTTCGCCAATTTGAATCTAAAGTAGGTTACTCCATAGTCAGCCACTTTAGCGATTCATGCCATCATCGCTACCGGAGGCTCACGTCTGCACTAACTGGCGCGCTCTGGGCGCCTACCAGGTCGGGCAACCGCACTATAACAAATGTCCGAACCGCGTTTGACTATCAGGGACGCGTAAACTATAGGCTCGCCGGCGTGACCGCGAAAATGGAGAACTCACTTTTAAAATACGAACGGAAACTAGCCATCGCCCGACTTCAACACGCTAGCTGCTTATTTTCGACGTTTAGTTGCATGATCTACATGATCTATTAACGTGAAACGACGCCCGTATCGAACAAGAAACCGTACGTTCTTCGGCAAGATGGCGCACCCGTTCGTACAAGCCGAGCCACACAGGTGCGCCTGTATCAGCCATGTTCAACAAAACGTTTGTTTTGCCCCCTCTTAACGGATCAGACTTGAATTTTCGAGATATAAACTCAAATGTCAGCGATATCGAGTAGCTGCACTTTTGATGGATCACTCTGCAGCACCATAACCAGCACAGGCGGAACAGCGACCGACACAGGTCCGGGCGAGTTCATCATATTTATGACGAAAGCATAAATAAAGCATAAAAGGGACCAACTAAACAGCGAAATGAAACTGGAATAGAAAAGCGATAAAATTGCAACAAGAGTCAGCCAGTATCGGCGTCAACAACAAAAGGTGAAATTGGCCAGTGGATGAGTGAATGGCGAACAATGCTCCCCATGCGACCACAGAGTGACTTCAGAAGCGTACGGCCTCAGATAGTTGATTTTCGCAAGTTAAGTTGCCAGGTGGCGGATTAAGCCAACTGTAGCAGTTACAGGGAGCGCCAGCCTCATTACAATAAAATATGTTTGATGTTTCTTTTGCTCTTCTGTACCGTCAGATATGGACAGATCCGGTGTCGTTGATTGGGTCAGCATATCTCAAATCCAGGGCAAAATTTAGAATATGTTGTCGACGCATAGAAACGGCCTAGTCCGGCAAACAAATCAGGCACAAATGGTGGCGATTAAGGTACTCGTCGTCTTGGTTTCTTCATCTTCTGTCGATCAATTTTGGCTACTCTGACCATATTCGCTGCGTTCAGGCGCAACGCCGATGACATTGGGGCAAACTGATATGGTAGTCTTGACTTTTGCAGAAGAAGAAAAAGAAGAAAACGATCTTCTGAAATCTACCTCTGTAGCCGTGCTAAATTTTGTCGAAATCATAGGAGCAGGAAAGCACGAAGAAAAATTGCCGTTTCTTTCAAATCAACCACAAAAGGGTCAGCTGGTTAGCGTTGGCTCGCTACGATTGTTAATATGCAACGCCTTGGAGTCGGTAGGGTGATACGACCCGCCGACCAACTCATCGTTTTTTCACTTCTGTCATTCAAGAAGAGGTGGTTCTGTATTTCTTTGCTAAAAATATCCAGTAAAAAATATGCCTCGTTTACAACGAGTAGCAGTTACCCTGGGTAGCAGACGATTTCAGTGAGCATTCTGCGTTCGTATGTTCATTTGACAACCACGTTTGTTTTCTACCTTTTAACGCTAAAGAGGAGAAAGCTACCCTTTTCTATGTTCTCAGCTTTTTTGCTTCAATCCGCCCGTCTGAACGCAGCGTTATGTAATTTAGCGAAGCGCATTTTTTCGCGAATAGTTTGAAGTTTATTTCGGAAAGTGTTTCAATGACACCAACCTTCTTCAACTGAAGCGAACATCTGAACATCGGCACAGCTCGTCACTTCTGCTGTGTAATAATAGAGTTGTCCATGATTGAGGTCCTTACAAACGGCTTGATAAGATCTCAATGATTGAGAATGACCTTAGCCGGGTGTCACCGACGCCCGAGAAAAGTCGCCGAATCGGCCTGACGAGCGCAGTGTTGACCCTCTCAAACAACGAGGTAACCACCCTCCCTTGTCCTGTAATGATGTCCTGTCGAGATGGTCGAAGAGGCATCGTTCGATGTACAAGCCTTAGAACTTTTAAGCACTCGACCAGCCTGTCCACATACCCTAAGCTATAAGCACGCCCAGGCCTCATTGAGCCTTACATTGAGGAACATATAATCGTATTACAAATGCAGAAATAGCTTCGGTAAACGACGCCATGACACACAAGTGCAGCAACTGCAGGTTGTGCATGCAAATGTCAGTTCTCTGTCAAGGTTCATTTTCTAGCGTATTATCGAGGGTCGACGCCGCTTCCTCTTTACGTTGAAATGACGTGGCGTTACGCGAGCGATGAGCGTCTTTTCCTCTTTCGTATTGCATTGCATTAGTACAAGTGCGCGGTTTTGCCCTATGTTGATTCCTCACAAATTCGCCCTGAAATATTTCTAGTACGACGATGGACAATAGAGTAATGCCCCCAACTACAGATACTTCATCAGTGATTGCTACGTTTGATTAATAATAATAATCAGATGGACAAACATTTCCAAAATAGAATTGATAGTCAAAGAAGTGGATGCAAAGTTCAGAAAGAGCAACAAGATCGCCATGAGTCGGAGAGCGACGAAAGACGAGTACAGTATTCGGTAAAAACTCATTTTTTCTATCGCAAATTTCTAATGTGTCGTTCAGGGAATCGATTTTATGGACGTTTGTCAATCATAAGCGGTGGTTTTTACAGGACGATCTATTTTCCGTTAAATTGCGGAAAACGAAACGAACAAGAAGGAATTCTGTGCAGATCTCGATGTACATTCAAATCGAATGCTAGAAATCTGAAATTTAAGGTTTACGACATCGCTTCGAGACGCTGCATGAAAATAGCGTGAAGCGTTGTCACCCCTATCGAATGAATGTACATTTATATTACCACTATCTAGTTGAGGGGACCGTTCCATCACATGAGTACAAGCGCCGCTGTAGCCGTGCGCGCCGAAGGTGCAATTTTCTCGATTTTCGCTTGTTCGCACCTGTCAACATAGTGTAGGCATCTACATACAATATCCGGCTAGATGTGCATTGAACGAGTCAGCAGGTCCGGCGATATTTACTGTACGAGTGGTCGCATTCTATTACAGACGCATCGCCAGTTCTGTTCTCGTAGATGTATGTCTTTGTTAGACGCGTTTTCACCATTTTCTTGCCTACTAACGACGCACCACCACATAGAACACTTCTCTAGCATTGTGATGACAGCTGAGAAATGGCATTCACTTAGCGAGTGCCCAAAACGAACGGCTCGTTCACTAACTAGGCTCAGTCGTCTCGGCTGTCGTCCTACCGTCGTGTGATTAAGGATGATTTGAATCCGTTGAAGCCTCAATAGCCGACTACACCCGTGCGAAGACCGACTATGCCCCGATGACATGCGATTGTTATCCAGGGGCTTTGTAAACGCGAGATCATGAGAATGTTAGCTCCCTCCTTATAGGAACGTTCTGGGAAGTTTGCATCCAACAACAGCAGACGGACAATTTCCGACTGAGGACCTCGAATAAATTTTGGCGTTTTGTCGGTTTTTCGCGTGGATCCTTTGTTGCATTGCGCCTGACGACCACCAAAAAGGATAAACATCGATTCAAATCCTAACCTATTACAACACCACTCGAAGGCAAACCAGCATGACTTGAGTGTCTGGCTTCGTGCAATCGACTTTTGTTGTGCCTAAATTGAAGCAGCTGAAATTAGTCCTGCCCATCACCTCGTCGGCGCTCGGCTCCCGAGTTCAAACATAATCTTGAAGTCACCGAACAGGGATCACGCTTAAATGAAGCGCCAGCCGACCTGAAGGACGTAAAAAAAAAATTTCAAACCATCAGGTCTCGACGAGGTACATTCTTTCAACACGCGCCACACCCCCGGCTCCGCCAGTCCCCCACTTAGCTTTGTTCTTCTTCGAATATTCCACCCACGTCAGCTGGCAACCTCTATCCTTCCCCAAACTTTTCCCACAGCGCAGCAAAAAACTTTAGCTTAATCCTATCCGTTAGAAAAGCTCAGCAATCGACAGCTTCCACGTTAGACTGGTCGAAGTAGACGGCGATGCACCGTCGCCAGCAGCGTCTGCTCGGAAACTGTCTCGAACCGCCGTTATAGTCGACAGATGAAAACTTCTTGACGAACACGGATTGCCGCTCAACGGGGGCAAAGAAGACGATAGCTAGATAAATACACTTCACGCGTGGTTATTTATTCGCGACAGCGACAACTGATGCGTCGTCATGGCGTAGCCAGCCGCCCCAGGCGCAGATCAGGGGCCAGCCAATTGTCGGGTACGATCGGTGTTGTCAACAGCTACTCGACGGTCTAGACACAACCTCTGCTCGTCTGCCGTATTGCCAACGTGCTCCATTCGCGCCCTATGAAAGCACTGTGGCCGATATCACGTACCGTGACGTGTGTGTGTGTGTGTGTGTGTGTATGGACTGCATAGGGCACGGGCGTGTGTGCCAAGAATCGGTCGACATGGGTTTAGCGAGTCATCGCATTCTTTGATAGCCGGGGAATTGGCCTAATCATAGGGAGGGACAACCTGGGGAAAACAGGAAAACGAGACTAGGAAAATATATCCTGGCGTATCTTCCCGTCAGTAACAGCCCGATGAGATCTACCAGAAGCCAAGGCTTACTTAACTAATCCTCGACCTACCTAATTTCAGCTGTTCCTCGCTTGGAACAGAAGGGGATACGCAAACGGGTGGCTGTGAGAAGAACGAAAAGAACTACAGTTACTAGTTTACACGTTTTCGTATGATTTTGCCAGCCAGTGGCGGAACTGACCAGATATTTCGGCACAATTTATCACAGACACGTTAGATAGCGACCACGCGTTTACATGACTCTGGTCTGTGAGAAAAACTCTGCGATTCAAGCTCTGAGAGAAAGTAGTGCAGCTTCTCGGCAGTGCTTTAGGCCATCATAGATTTTGATGACGAGGCCTCATTGGATTGAGGCCCAAAAACAAACGCATGAAGAAAATGAATAGATACATTCGTTTGTGCCCTCTCAGTGTCAGATCTGGCCAGATACTTAACGGCATTGAAAACACAAGGACTTGTAGATGTTATTCGCTATTCAAAACAAAAGCCGTGGAATATCTAACAGAACGAATGTTTGTTTCCTAGATTACAAAATGGCGTTGAGTAGGACGAAACGCGACATTGAGTTTCAATCGCATCAAGCGCACACGAGCGAGGCGCAAGGGTTGCGCGGCTGAACGCGGGAAATGCAACATTTTATCCAGTTTGCGCTTGGTGACGCGTGTATAGGGTTCGCCGTGCCATATGGAAAAAACTGACCACAATCGACTATTATTGCATCACTCACTTATTGAAGTGCTTTCGGGGCAGCTCCCAGAGAACGGACGGGCTCAGGTTGGTAGAGCTCAGATCGATATCATCCTTGTCATTGTCCTTGTCCTTGTCGCGGTCACCGAGACGTAGCCGGGGCGGAATAATTGGGAATTTCGACGCATACACTGAGCCCAGCCTTCGTTGGAACGCGGTCTGCGAGAATTTTTGCATTTGCTCCTCTGCCATGCGACGCTTGTATAGACGCTGAAAGCATAAAGTTGTCAGTAAGTACCCCATGTTCGTAGTCATTGTAACGCTCGTGTTCGCATAACTATTCTCAGGTTAAATTTATGCCTTTGGTTGGACTCGGCTCTGGCCGGCTCCGAAGGTGGACATCGTTGATGAAGTGATCGTGGATTCATAGAAAAGCATTTAAGAGGTTCAATTACATATGAAGCACTGCAATGTAACGGGAGAAATTGTACGTGAAACTAAACATTGTACTAGCTATCCTCGAGCTCAGTGAAATTCTCATAAAAAAGACTAAAATATTATGAAAAGGCACAGTGTTCTATGAAACTTCGCGGTGTCCCTGGGAGTCTTGAGCTGCGGTGTGCATTTGTTGTCCTAATATCCATCTATGATTCTATGTCTACCAGCTACAATAATGGAAGATCGACACGTCAGAAAAATCATGTGAACCTTTTATTCAGTTCAAATCTTGCTTAGTGCCTTTGTCTCTAGACGAATTTCAAGACGTCAACAACCGAACAAAAACGACTGACGAAATGCCAGTCCCTACAGGCGCTGTTAAAGGTGTGAATAAGCAGAATAAGCTCGCAAAAACTCATTTCCTTGTTGCTGTCGGCAACAAACTTTGCTGTTTGCCGTTCGAACTGATGCCGCTAAATATGAAAGCCGCACGACCGCATAGTCCCGCTACACAGATACCGTCGACCCGAAAAAAGTTTTGAGAACGGGCAGATAATGCGGGATAGAGGGGTTATAACTAATCTCGCACACCGTCAACCAAAGTGGAGATGAACGGTGAAGGTGGTGTATACTATCAATCATCCATCACTTTCACTAACTCCTCTTTATCAAGAGTTTGGCGTGAGGCTGGCGATTTCGGCTTATCTTCAGCTAAATCTGGCTAGCTGAAGTGAATTCCCAACGGCCGAAGACTGTGTCAACGCATCGTCGGCGGTTATGGGCAGCATATCAACAGTTGAGCAGACTCACTCACAGGTGGACAGGAAGTTCAGATTGATTTGTAGTGGCGAGCTCATTAAAGACGATCGACCATGTTCTCGGTAATGTCGGTCGTGTCGTCGTCACGGCGCTTGCCAATCAGGTGAATGGCAACACTCCGCTGTCCCGAAGTGGAAGAATCATTGTCTGTCTTCATGGTAACTCGAGCATTTGGGCTTCGCACTCTGCTATTCGCCTGAGTATAGTTGGCCTGGCTGTCCCATATTAACACCCACTTAAGCGAACGGTTGGGTTGTTCAGATGTTCAGACGTGGCCCACATTTCAAGTGGGAACCGGTTCTGCATAGAAATCATATCGTAAGAACGTCTATCAGTGGGTGCGGCGACAAAGGAATATCTGCGGGGTGTCTCTGACGCCGATAGGTGGTATTTATTATTGTTTATTTCATTATTTCAATACGCGTCCATTAAACGCATAAATAACTTCAGGGCCACTAAACCGTATTCCTCCTGATCGGACTTGGGCGCTGAGATACCTAATAAGCTCTCGCTCACATCGTTGACATTAGCACTAATGTGCGCATACGAATCACAGATGTAAAATGGCCTTACATAGACAATTAAATAGCCGCCTATTAGCAATTTACGGCATCACCCGAATACCGCAACTCGGATCCGCCGTACGGACACGGTCGTTTGTCTGCGTATTGAACGAGACCTGCATTCTAGGGCAGTTCTAGTTGTTTATCACAATCTATCTTTGGCTAGGTTAACTATTCGCTAACAATTATGTGAGCAATAAGGTCCGAAATTTCGCTACTAATTGCCCATAGGAAAATTATGTGTTGCGCTTTTCATGTGAACCGATCAAGCTCTACGATGAATCAGCGTTGTTTGGCCATGTTCACACATTGACCATAATGATTGATCGCCTCGAGGTATCCAGATTTACCGTCATCAGAATGAAAACGGCCATAAAGTCGACATCATCGGGCATTTTCCTCTCGTTTTTAGCCGTGCTTCGTCGTTGACATACACATACACATGTCGAAGTGCCAAGCACATTAATCAAACATAATTTCTTTTTTTTATACCAACAAACGTTAACAGATCATGAGACCATGGCGTTAGCTTAGTTGGCCGAAAAACCAATTGGTAACCCTAGAACTGGTGTTTATTGCGGGAATCATCTTTCACCATTTTCGCCTTGTCCTGCCCTAGCGCGCGATGTTCTGTGTCGTTAGTTGGCAATGAGAATTTTTTTGCATTCTTTTGGTGATTCAAGCAGCAAAGGGTCAACAGAAGAACAAGGTCGGCACACTTCGAGCCCAGACAATTGTCAGCGACGCCGACGAGACGCGTTTGACAAACGATATGTCGGACTATTCGTCGAACGATTAATTGTCAACGAGAGGAACAATCGTTGTTGTTTCTTCTAGTAAAAGCAACGCGCGTAGCATCTTATTTATGCTACGTTACGTCGTCTGTCGGGTTCGTTTTTACGTGGGTTCTGTGCCTGCCTAACCTAGCGATTGCGCTTACCAAGATCACGGGTAAAGCTTTCTACTCTGCCCATTCGTGAAACGTTTAAAATTCTGGGTGGGATCAATCCGGCTTGTCGCATCGACCACATCGAACAGCCGCTTGGTTACATCGTAGCAAATTTCTCGAGGCGAATCTTCCGGTTCCGATCTCGGCTAGCAGGGATTACGCGTCTCGGCGCGTCTCGCGTAACTGATCAGTCAATAAACAAACAAAGGAAACGGGCGGTAGCTTCACCGGCGTCGATTGGCCCGGCGGGACACCGTTGATTTTTGGTTGCTTTCTTTGAAACGGAGAGCCGCGGCGGCATCTGACGTCTGCCGACGCAAGTCAAGCGTACAAACGGCTACTCCGTTCTTCGGGGCTCAACCACAGTCAAGCGTCCACGTGATGCGCGATAACGCCGCTGACAAGGAGCGAATTCATTAAAACGAATTCATTAAAACGGAACCGAATACGGCGAACCGACGCGCGCGACAGGACACGCTGAACTCTCAGCAGTGATGTAACGAGCTTTTTTTTTGCTGTCACTCACGGCGCCGGAGCCAATCAAGCACCGACAACGGTGCTTGTGCAATAGCCGTCGACGGGAAACAAAACAAATAAACAAAAACCGATGAAAAGCCGAAAAGCACTGTAATGCGATGATGCTTTTAGCTTTCGAAGAAAGCCGACGTCAACATGCGGAAAAGCTGATGTTGATCAAACTCAACGCAGTACGGCCACCGCAATGGTGGATTAGTGGTGGCCTGTCTCTGAGACTCTCGAGAACGCAAAACCGGACAAATGTTGACTTAGCGCAGAAGCTCAGATATTGTTTTTGACGAATTTGCCCGCTATCATTGTAGTTATCTATTTTTCACATGGAAATTCGATGTCAACTGGATGAACGCATTGCGAGTAGATCTTCGACTGCTTGATCGGCTGGACGCAGCTCGAGCTTTCGTCGCAGCAGGGCGCTTTTAGTTAGCGGCCCAGACGTTCGATAGACAGACTCAAATCTTGAAGGGTCCGCACCACCACGACCTTCTCTCTACAGGTAGTAGTGATTCTCGAAACAGCAAAATTTCGGCCTTGATTTCGCACCAACATCGTCCTCATGTCATCTCTGTAGATGAGCTCAGCGAGTCGAATGAGGAGCTCATTTGCTGGAAAACGTTTGGAATGAGACCTCGTCACCTTCTTCCAGGCATCGAGAAGAAGCGACTCAATCAAAGCGTTTCTACAAGTTCAGATCGGAAACATAATGAAAATGCAGTTGACTTGTCTGTCGATTGTCTCAGTCGACTAGAACCCTCATTTGAGCTATAACGAGGACAATATCGTCATGATGTCGACACCTGCGCGACACAAATTTCTGCGATTTCCTTTTGCTTTCCACCTACCTACACAGCAGAAGGCGACTTTTCCCGAATTGTAAATAATCCCTTGGACAGATCTGCGAGCTTCAATCGTGGCACGAACTAGGCCTTCAGTATCGGCTCTCTCTGTACAAACAAACCATCGGATCTCTGATCGACGACCTCCGACGCGTTCTGACCGCCGCCTGGATCTTCTCCGTTACGTCACACGGCAACGCGGCTTCGGCTGTTTTCTTATCCGTTTGTTTATTTTCTTCGCTCAGCGCGACGCCTTGACCATATCTCGTTGTTATCCGTTTTGCGAGCGACACGGCCTCGTTAACCCGACGCGTTCGCTGTTCGGCACCGACGATCGGAGCTTTCAGTGTTTTGTCACCATTTCAGGAGTCGCTCCTGAGCCACGTAAAATTTCTCTGAGGCGGTGTCGCGTGGCCGTTCACTTCAATATTCGTTGTTCGCCGACGAATGCGACGCCTGCGTAGCTTCCGACGGATCGAGGCGTTTCGCAGGCGTTCGACGCGCGTTCTGACGATGATCCGTCCCCGTTCCGATTTCCGATGATAGCCACTCGCGTGGCTGCGCGCGACCGTCAGCGTCGCAGGTGACGGATGATGCCGTCGTTATGTAACTGGACAACGTATTTGGAGCGTCGACGTTGCGTCAAGCTTCATCGGCCGGGGACGGCAGAAAGTAGAGCTTCTGTCAAAAGCATGCGATGCATGTCAGACATTTTTGGCGATTCAACAACATGTCAGCAAACGGCACGGGAAAAATGCCTGATCGAGCCCCTGATCGGAAGGCCGCGGCCTGTCAAGATGGCGAAGGCTGAAGCTCGCCGACAATGTCCGAAGGGAAGAAGACGGCATTCACCGCTGGGCTCGTTCGACGCGCGGGAAAATCAAGCACAAGAACACATCCGCCCATGGTTTGCATAGCCGACAGCGAGAACCCAGCCCATCCTGTGCAAACCCATTTCTCTCTCGCTTTCGTCCTGACGCGCGTCTAGAAAAATGCCACCAGAAATACCGCGAGCGCCGCCATGGCCTAGGCGCGTCAGCTCACAATGGCGTCGTTAACAACAGCGACGTACGCGCGTGGTCTCGACGACAACTTCGCGCGCCATCAGCGGCACTGGGCCCCCGCTACGAAATGTGGATGAAGGCGGTCTGGTGTAAGTTCGAGCGCGCGATAAGTTGACGCGCCGCCGCCGCGCCATCACAATGGGTAACGATCCAGAAAGTGTTCGCCGTCTGGAGTAACGAATGTAAATGACTGGCGAGGCATTCAATCAGCTGAGATGTCGCTTCCCCCCGCCCCCTCGAAGAACGACGCTCGCTTGTATCGCCGCGCGGGGCGAACGCTAAACGACGCGTGGGCACGACGACGGATCTGAACAGGCCGTCGACAGCTGACGCTGGACGCTGGGCGCAGTTCCTTTGAGCAACAAACAAAAGGACAAACAGAGGCCGAACGGGCATAGGCTAAACGTTAATGCGACGCTAAGGACAATGGATGGATGGATGGATGGATGGATGGATGTATTTCAGTGGCAGGTGCAGTCTAGCCGCTAAGGTCGCTAGCGCAGGCGACAGAACCTTCGAAGCTGCTTGACCCGCGTCTGTTGTAAATGAGCGTCATCATCTGTTCTTGTGGTTGTTATGTATTTTGGCTCGCGTTTGGGGCCGTCAAGAAACTCAGGAACGAGGCGACCATTGGCCAGCGAACGCCTGAGGTGACCGCGCTCAGACCTAAAACAGGATTGCGTGAATATATATATATATGTGTATGAATTTAGATGAATTTATTCTCTAAGCCGCTACCCACAAGTACGAGGCGACAGTGCGCGCGCGCGCTTGATTGGAGGAGCGGCAGAAATAAATGCGTTTTCCTGGCGAAAATGGCCACAGTATTCGGAGACTTTATTTATGTAGCGTTCCACGGATCCAACCGTAGTGGCTTTTTGGTTGCGATGCGACGCCTCGACCTCACCTGAGGAAGCGATATTGTTGTCGTTGTCGCTGTTGTTGTCGCTGTTGTTGTCGTGTGCACCTGTTTCTTTGAGGTATCGACGCGTTCAGGCACGTTCAGGCACGTTCAGGCTAGAAACTCGCCAAAGTGACAAACGCGTGAGAGGGACGCTTCCCTGCCTGTCGTCCCCCGGAGGCTGACAGCGGCGTTCAGATCTGAAGACACCGACATGAAGACTGAGAGTTTGATTGTTCGTCTGAAATTCGGCCGGCGCTCGATGACACCTTCGGCATGACGGGCGGTTGAGCTAAATAATCGACAAGCGCCTTTTACTGGTTTCCTTTACGGCCAAGTCGCTCAATTTCGCCCGCAGGCTACGCCATTTTGTCACAGTCGCTGTTTCCGTCGTCGTCGTCGTCGTTGCTGCATCGAATAAAGCGTTTTATTTTCGTCTCGCTGTCATTTGAGTGTTCGTTGGCCGTCAACTGTACACGCAGCGATGGGGTATCATGCTCTAGGAAGGAATGCTAAGCAGCGTCGCGCGCGGACGCTCGGTAGATTCGAATCTTCGCGACCTACATCGGCGGCCAAACCTTCTCAATGCTCAGGTTTCGATTAGGTCGACGGAAGGGAGAGACGTCGACGTCAACGACGTTTGTCGGAGTCGACGGACTGCTGTGACAACGACAACTCCACCGGTTCCTCACTTTGCCGAAGTCCGACGGGATTCCGTTGAAATCGCGCATGAGACGAATACCGTAACCGCTGGCAGACGTCGCAAAGCGTCCTCGTGTGCGACGTCGTCGTCGTGGTGAGCGTTCATGAGCAGGCGAACCGGAAATCGGAGACATTTTGCCAATTGGTCCGTTTGTGATTCCTGCGTGCGATGCATGTACGACGCTTCAGATCATTCAGATTTCCTGGACGCGACTCCTGGACAAAAGGGGAGGTCTCCTTTGGGCGACGTCCTCGCCAGTCCACGACGAAATCTCGAGAGCGCCGCTCAGGACGGCCGAAGGTTGTCTTCTGCACCAGCGTTTTTTCAGCATTTGGCGATCTTCTTTGCATAGTCTTACGGCTGAAACTCGGCTACGAGATTTGGTTTGTTGGTGTTTTTGTACCGTCATGTTGTTGCTGTTCATATCGTGTTCCCGCGATGTCCTGCTTCGTCGACGGGGTCGTGTAAGTTGTTGAAAGTTCGCCTGAGTGACAGCCAAAGGGACGACCTTAAAAGGAATAGGACACCCGGAAGGTGCAGCCGAGGAGGTGTTCAACGTTAGCCAAGAACTAACGGCTTTTCGTCGACGTCGCGCGTCGAGCGAATATGTCGGTCCGAAAAGGCCGCTCCGACGCTCTTGGCGGCGTTCAGACGGGCGGGCGGGCGTCTGTTCTTGTGTCATTGTCGTGATTACAACTGTGGACTTCTTCTGTTCGCGTCCGCGATGCTTCTCTCTCGTAAGCAAACTGTTCTTCTGTTCTTCACATGCAAACGGCCGGCAGCCAAGAAGCGACGGAAGCGCGCGCGCGCACGCCGTTGTCATCATGACAGGATGTCGCGGCGTTCATTGGGCGGCTCAACAATCGACGTGAATGTCCACCGTGAGGTAAATGCTCAGCGAAAAAGGATTTGAGCTCTGAGCGATCCTGAGCGATGGCGGAATTGTGACGACGAATCGAGTCCGACGCCGCGTCAATAATGTATACACACTCGAGTGATGGTTATTAATCAAACTGCAATTAGAGGAACTGGCTGCGAATCGCGGGTGCCTCGAGCCGCCGCCGCCGCCGCCGCCGACGACCCGACGGGGTGAACGTGGCGCCGGCGGTGGCGTCGGCGGTGGCGTCACCAAATACGCTAATCGTAAATTATGAAGCGTCCTATTCCGACGCCCGTCTGATGATCCCACCAGGGTTTCCGTTCGAGCGAGCGCCCAACCGTTCGTGCACCCCCGGCCCGAGACGAGTGCGACCCGAAACTAGTTTTCTAGACGCTTTCCAAAGCGGCCGCTTTCCAGGGTGGCGTGGTTAATGTCCTTTGGGGCCTGATTTGATTGGCGTCGTCAAATGACCACTCCTAAATTCGCGGCTTATTTTGAACGTATCGGCCAGCACCGGTGGCCCCGACGAGCAAAGACGATCTTCGACGCCCCCACGTCCGTCATCGATTCATTTTCTTGCGGGAGTTCAGTTAGTTTTCTGGTCCGGCGGTGGCTGTTTCTTGACGCGCTCGCCTTGTCGACGTCCTCGTGTACGGCGGAGATTAGTTGACAGGTAGACAGCTGAAAATTCGGTCCAGTTTTCGCCTACGACGCGAACACCGACCGGCGCGTGGGACGGTGAATACGCCGCGTGCGCTAATGACCACGCACCGAAAAAAACGATTGCGCGTACACGATACCGAAATGACGATATTGACGCTCGCCGTCGCCGCCGCCGCCGCTCACCTCGACGAACAGCCTAGCGAAGTGGACACCAGCGGAAACTCATCGTCGTCGAATCAAGATGACGGACGGAAGTTTCGGTCGCTGCCAACGCGAGTGATCGTGGAAGATAGATCAGGACTGAGACGAGGCCAGCGGCGACAGAGACGAAGATTAGAACAATGTAGTCGTATTAGTCGCGGAATCATAAAGCGCAATCGCTAATGCCTGAACAGCCTCGAGGAGAGATGCCGACCGGCATTACACTCTTGACCGTTCTTGACGTAAACAAACTGAACGCTCCCGGCCAGGCTAAAATCCGATCGCGCGTCACGAGAAGACTTTCAGAAGCTACAATGCGATATTAACCGACACACACACACACACACACACACACACACACACGAGCCGGCTGGATGGAAGCGTTTAGGCCAGTGCGGCCTCAGATACAGACTTCGATAGTCGATGCAATTCGTCTTCTGAGCGTAGCCATCGTTCGAAGACGCGAAGACGAAGCGTCACCGTCTCGTTGGCGTTCGCTTCGTCGCGTGTACGATACCGCAGCAGGAACAACGAACTCAGCGTCAATATCGACGCTGATACGCGTTAATTTATGGATGAAAGGAAAAGCTGATGATGCCGCCCGGAATCGCCTGTCCTGGTGCTTGTGCATGCGGGAACGCGTCGCGATCGCGTGAAGGTGACAGCGTCTTCGATAGCCGTGGTGAGGCACAGACGACGACGACGACGTCTAATCGCGTCCTCATGAAAAACATCGGTCACAGACACTGCGCGAATGCTGAGGTGGTAATCGACATAGACGGCCGAAAGCAGCATCTATTGCAGGCCTGTTTGCCCCCAGGCCGGGTGAACTAGCCCCCAGGCCAACCGGGCAGGAAAACATTTGACCGAAAAAAAAAAAGGTGTCAAACACGTGCAAGCAACGCGCCAAGAGTCGGGGGTTTTTCGACCGTCTAGAAGCACTGACGGGTGCCAGGCACTCGTCACTGCTGAACCGGCTAAGAAAGGATAGTTCGGCGATTCGTAGGAAAATTGGGCGTTTCGTCGCTCGTCGGCGCGCAGAAGTTCGCTAGAGACAGTCACTTCGTCATTCGTACGGCCATCGACATATTCGACCGCCGATTTGGACGGCTACGGCAGAGCGAAATACAACGGAATATGTCACGGGGATGGGCGTTCAAGTTCTCATGGACTTCCAGAGGCCTTCGGTCGACGATGACGACTGACTGGGGGAATAATTTCGACAAAATTGCCAAACTACACGAAACAACAACAACCACAGCGGACGGACAGGCGTTTGGGTGTCGTTTACCTGACGAAAAACGACCGATTCACTGGGCACTGGGTCAAGTCGAGCAGGAAGTCCTGCGCAGTCAGCGGGAAGTGGAGGTCACATTTCAAGTAGAAGACGCCACCATCAACGAAACAGTTCAACTCGGTGGCCATAACACCTGACGCTAATGGCTGAAGTGCTTTTCCGTGTTGGCAAAAGAGGCCATCGATTTTCGTCTAGACATTTTGACGAACTAACCGACGGACGGCCAGACTCGTCCTCGGCTTTGTCGTGTCATTAATCAACCTGCGCACGTGTAAAAAGGTTGAGCCATTAACTAAGCGGGCCAACAGTGCGCTTTAGTTATCCAAAACGCTCAATTAAATCAACGCTCAATTTAGTTTGCGTTGAACTAAGCAACGACTGATCGTTATCGTGATCGTATTGTTCGTGGGCGGACCATTGGTTTTTTTTTATTTGATCTTCGATTTTATTTTGAGTCAGCCTTCTCGTCGTCAGGCTTCATGGCCTGTGTCTAGGGGACGCGACGAGGCGATGATAGACTATCTCCTAGGGGACACGTACGAGGTGCACGGGTTCGATTCCCGCCGGTGCACATTTACGTTTACATCTGGGGTGGTCCGTCTTACGGAGTAATACAAAAAGCGCTACCGTGGACGTTAAATGTTGGCTGATGGTCAGCTTTAAAAAAAATAAGATCCGATGCGGAATACGAAATTCAGCGACCGAAAAGGCCCGGGGCGTCTATCATTTTTCGGCGATAACAATTTCTATCGTTGGGCTGCAGCTGATACAGTCGGAACGGGGGGGCCACAAGATGGTCGAGTACTCATGGCGATACGTAAATCAAACTGGCGTCAACTTCGTTTAACGCCGGTGTTTCTGATCGAATGAGATGCGTGTGCCCCCACATTCAGCCGCCGAGTGTACGAACGCGGCCGAGGCGGGGTTTTGGCGTTCGCCGTAAAAATTCCGGGTTCGATGCCTGCACAAGTCCATTTGTCCAAGTGAGGATTTGTAGAGCAGTTTGCAAATCGTAAACGAAAACGTCGGATTTTGTTCGACATGGCCTTCGGCGTCGAGTTTAGAAGCAACACTACATCGGCACGGCGTTACTCGACCCCGTCCCCCCAACGACAGCCGTGGGGTTCATAGGCACGGACCTAGGAGCCAAAGCTGCGCTCGTGGATTACACCTCAGCGCGCGTATTGTTCTCTGATGTGCAGTCAACTTCAACTTCGCTTTGTGCCAGCAACAGCTGAGCGATTAAAAACACACGAGTCGACAAAATTCGACATGTGCCGATGCTGCTGTAACATTTTTGTTAAGTGTGCGCCAACAAAGGCCCATGTGTGACTACAAACCCTCTTGTCGAATAGTCCGAACAAACAGCACCACACAATCAAGACGCTACGAGTTCGCCATGAATGCTTCAAACAGACGTTAATTGCACGCTTAATAAAGCTTAATAAAACGCTTTTGCACTAATGGCGTCGGAAAAATTAGGAGCCAAATTGAGTCAGGTAGGTTCGTGTTGCCATTCAGAGTGAATTGTCGATGTCTGACATTGGCTTCACCGTAGACGCCGCCCGGGGGTTCGGGAAGAGGTCCATTACCGGGGAAACGTTCCAGTTCTGTACAATGAGTCGAACTCGGTGGCCTCTCGTGCATTTGTGAACGCCGCGCGAACGGAGCAGACACGTAGAAACGCACGGGTTCGAGTTCCGCTGTTGCACATTTACATTAATGGGGTGATCCGTCTTAGGATGTTATGCGAAAAGTGCTACCATAGACATAGTTAAATGTTGGCTGATGTTCAGCCCTCAAAAAATAGTTCTGTACGATGGACAACTCCCGAGCAGGACGTACAAATATGAGGCTAATTGCAATTATAATAATAAAACTAAAGAGAAACGTTCTATGAACGGCAAACAGTCTAAAAGACGGCGTCACAAACGCCTCACCTTTGACATTATTCACGCCTCATCATTAGCATCGACCACGACAAATATTAGCGAAATACCGCACAGGACGCCAGGGACGTCACTCGATGGCATTCTGGCAATTTTGTTCTTACAAAATCTAATTATAACTCATAGACAGACGACCGGCCGTCGATTTGAGTACCCTTCCAGGACGAGGTGAACTAAGGCGGCTGTGATTGGTATTCTCGACTCCCAGCGCACAATTATTTTCCTTAGGGGGGGGGGTGTGTGTGTGTGTGTGTGTGTGTGTGCGTGGAATGGAGAGAAGCGTAAACAGCGACGACGCCGCCGACTCCATCAAGACGATAATCGTCCGCAAAAAAATTTCCATAGGACAACCCCGCATTCATTTATCATGAAGAAACCTCACCATGGCCGTGTCGGCCGTCGGTCTTGGGTTCGGTCGGGACCGTTGCGCGGACAACGTCCCCGGTTGTGTTTTTGCTAATTTTAAGCCGATGGCCCTGCTCACGTCCGAGTGTCCGGCCGATGCAAACGATGGCGGCGTGTATTCGACTTTCTATATTCGCCTCACTCATAGACAGCCATATTGACGAAATTTAACGAAAAAACTACTTACAACGACCTGCAACGGCATCGTCAGCATCGAATCTGCCTGTTCAGTTACGCGTTTACCTCCGCCACCCCCAGATCGCCGTCCCAACCCTCATACTCTGTACCCACTCCCTAGCGTAAACAACGTTGCAAGCAAAGAACGTTTCGCGTGTCTTTCGCGCGATTCTGGAACTGTCGATTCGACAGGCCATCGTCGGTCGTCCTGCGACTGTCGCTGGGCCATTTAATGAGAATTAGTTGCCGCCGCCGTCGCCGCCGCCAACGTCAAATATCGCCCCAAGAATCCGCCAACGATACACGGCCGACGCGCTCGTCGGCCCGGCCCGCCGTGCTTCTGTGCCTTAGGGCACAAAAGTGCCGCGGCCATGTCCGTGAAGGTCACCACCATACGAAAATCATATTTCGACATGCTTTTCTGCTTGACATGCGTACGCGTACAGACGCGTGTGTTAGAAGTGGCGTTTCGGGACCTGGGGATAAACAAGCGTCCCAGCAGGCGAACGGCGTCTTGACGCTGTGGGTGGCTTCGTGCGCACGCGCAACATCTACCCTGGCCGGCCTAACGATGCACTCGTGATTCGACACGAACACGATTACCAACATTTAGAGAGTGCAAATAGGAGGAGAGGATAATTAATAGCCGTGTTGGATCATGGCTATTCGATAGGATGAGGGGGACCTTTGGAGGTGGTGGTAACATGAGATGACGCCACGCGCACGTTCGTCAACGGCAACGCTGAAACGGCAGTGAACTTCATCGGAGGAAATCGGCTGAAACGCTGTTGGCTCGAATGTCTTGCGCTTGTGGTAATTATGTCTGGTGTGCAAACTCCAGGAGACAAAGATGCTGCTCAAAGCAGGATTCTGCTTCGATTTTGGGGCAATTTAGGACAGGAGAGAGACGTCCGAAGTCTCACATCTGCTTGCGTCGTTTTGAGCGAGCGGTCATATTTCTTGGCTTCGCAGATGGGTCGATCGAAATATATTCAGGCAATGTTGTAAACAACAATATCCTTCAGCGACACGCGCTGTCTAACCGCTCTGAAATGTGCGCTCATCGCACGAGTTAACGTGTGAGCTCTGATTCAAGATGGCGTCGCTTTTTGGACCCATCCCACGAGTTCGTCCAGAAGGTCAAAGCGTCTATACGCCGCGGGAGTCCAATTTCGTATTTAATCTCTCAATGCTTCTTACTCCATTGACTCGAACGCCGGAGTTCTCCCGTCATGACGATTTGCTTTTCAGAAGCCTGATCAAAAGGATGATCCGATGTTAAGACACCGTCGAACGTAGATCAGGCCCGAAGGCATTAGGAATTAAAAATGGGAATATTTTTCTAATCGGAACCTGACCATATCTATCTGCGGTGATATGTAACGGCCGATGTACACGTTCTATACAAACAAGAAGGTCTATTTCTGTTCCCAATTTGGCCCCCATGGGCTTCTGGGCTAAATTTGACGCGAGAGCCAGCCGGGCTTCAGCGACAACGATGGGCTTGTTTATGAGCGAAGAAGATTTGGAAACAAACGAACTCGTGTTTCGTGCGCGTAATGTGATCACCAGCCCGATCTAAAACGTGCTCATGAAGATATATTCGTCGTTTGGTGCACGTACATTTCAATTGTTAATTCTATCTTCTATGGGAACCGCGTTGTGTTTGCTGTTATCCTAGACCTGCTAGAGAAACTATCGCTGAGGGAAACCCGCATTGAAGAAATGAGGAAAAAAATTCAATGTCGAACATTTCGAATTGGCTTTACCGGACTTGACAGGTATCAGATTCTCTAAAAAGCCAACGGAAGGAATACGATTCCAGATACAGGTTTGATACCAAAATGGCTCTTGGAAATAGCGACTTTTTCTTGTATCCCCCTGTCCAATGGACCATATGTCAGTTAAACTCACAATCTCTATGCGAAGTTAAGAGTGCTTTTTGTGGCCGGAGTACGTACAAACAAATTCAACACAAATTCGCACGGCTAGGCTGTATCGCACGGCTACCCTCGTCAGCGTAAACATTTCCAGAGGGTCCACCTTCCAAAGCATCGGTGCAGTGACTGCAGGAGATTTATTGACGGCGTAAGAGCTCACAGTCCGAATTCATGAAATGATTATACAGATGTGTGGCCTACAGGCAAACAAGAATTTTTACATTCTACCGGGGCACTGGCAATCAAAAATTGTGCGTCGAAATATCCCCCAGACATAAGAATGAATATTCGTATGTCATGACATTATCCAAGGAGTGCCTCCCCTTGCAATTGGCATCTCAGTTGTTGATCACTCACCGTATTTTCGTTCTTAGCCAACGCATGTCTATCAGGTCGGTCTATCTGATCAGCTGAAGTTGACGAGAGCTTCAATTTGTGAGAATGTTTCTGAGCGACGTAATTCAGGGTGAACAGCTTAAAAAAACACTACATGAAATCCCATGAAGATGCCCAACGGCCATGGAAATTGTGCTGTCCCGGCACGAGAAAAAATTGTTTAACTATTTGCATGTGCAATATTTCCGTCGTGCCCGTCGTGATCAAACAAGTTCATCGAGTATGGAAGAAAGGCGCTCGCTTCTTCTGGGGTGATTTTTTCGAAGAACGAGAGTACAATACACACGAACAGCCTCCTGGCGTACGCGCAATCCCACCAGGCAATCGAATCGAACGCCCAAATCGCCGACAGACGGGGGCTCTTCGACGAGCGCTTATCCGCAGAAGGCAGGATATTATCGCCGGGTATTGGCATCAACTAGCCGATAACTCTGAATGGATATAAGAAACAGGAAGGAAGCAATTTCCCCAACCGATATTCATAGCGCCAACATGTGAAAGCCGGCACCGCGGGCTTCGAACGAACGCACCCCAGGCCATAGGTCCTAGCCCGTACCTCCAACCCCCAGGGAGCCCCGATTTGTCCTGCGCTACGAGTACGGTTTGATCACATCAGAAATAAAAAAAAAAAAAACCTTTACCAACAACATAATCGCGGAACGATTTACCGCTTGTCGACGTTTTCCGGTTCCAGATGTTACGTGATTGCGTCCGTTTTACAGGCGACTTCGCGCTGCGTTCGCTACTCAGCTGACCTCAAAAATGTTTTCGACGAGCCGTTCGCATCGTTTGCCGCCCTTTCTCCAGAAGTTGGTCAGTAACGTCGTCAGAACAAAATTGTTTGTTCTGGGCCAGCGAGCATTTGCGCGCGCCCTCCGCGCCCTCACCCTAATGACGTCGCTGATCTTCGCAAACGAGGAATGCCACTAAGAAATGAATTTCGCTGAACAAACGTCTCGCAGGAGTTGACTATTTAGACCTGGTGAAAACCTGGTGCCATTGTGGGTCCAGTTACGGTAACTTTGCTACGACATACGGCCGTGACAAAGAAGCGGCCGCTCCGTTAAACGTAACAGCTATTGACAGTTACTCGAGTTTGCAGAAGTGCGGAAATCATCTGGACTGAGCATCCATCTTGTGACTGATCTATAACTTGGCCAGTGCAGTAGCGGATGCACTGGGAACTTCCAGAGTGGTTCTGACACGAACCGAGTTTCCAGCGGCTTCGGCCTCAAGTGAAGAAAGCCTTCCCCTTGAAGTTATGGACCACGGAGTGTCACGCATGTTTTTCTTGACAAAGCATAGACTTTTTGGCGCAATGCTCGTTTTGACGAAGAGGTCATGCCAGGACAACGGTGGTCGATCTGCTGCTGCGTTCTGCACGATTTCCGCACTATGGTCGGCTGTCCGAATGGAGAATGCTTTTCCTTTCTTCGACTGGGAAATTGGCCGTTCAGAGTCAAGACCAACGATGGAAGACGGGGGAAGACCGTCTTCCGCATCATCAACCCCCGTTGTGCCAACAAATCCTGTTTGACGCCCGCACAACTTCATTAGCAAATTGATTTTTGTGGAAGTTCGCCTTGCGTAGTGTTGTGCTCGCTCACCAACGCACACACAAACACACACACAGCTACATGCACACACACACACACACGAGTCTATCAAGGTCAAGATGTTCGTGTGAAGAACTTCTGTCCGGAGGTACCCAGTGAACCGCGCGCGCCGCACGGACCAGTCCGATCTGGTGGACAAAACCGGCGATGAAATCCCGTCTGAGCGAGGATAGCCGTCAAGTGGTTCGCGAAGTCGTATTGAAGTGATGGTCCATCACGAAGCAGGACGAACTGGTTGGGCCTGCTGACGGGGTGGTCTCCTCCATGAAGTCAGGCGGTCGTCCTGTGAGGGATTTTTGTGAATATTTTGACAGTGCCATAATATTTCACCGCGTTACCAAAGAAATTTTATGATTGTTCTGCTCTGCTTGCTCGTGCGCCAGATACGGCGTTTCTTTGCCTGACGCTAGACGGCAGCGTCGTTGTGGTCGATTAATGAGCTGGCTGGAGAGTTAAATAAAATGGGTGACGCTGGCGAATTCGCTAACAGGCTAAGGTGCGCGCGTCCAGAACGGACATCACGCCAGCACGGAGGGGTGATTCTATCAGAAATTCGCCCTGATGCCTACGCAACCGCTGGCGCGTCTTGGAGGCGAGCACGTGAGAACTATCGCAAATATCTTCGCCACGCTAACGGATAAGGACGCCACGAATTCTCAAATGACGAGCAGATATGATTAGATGACGTGGACTCACTCTTAAGAGAACAAACCACGTAGGGGGGCAAAAAACTAGCCATTTTGTACAATGCTGCCGGTGTGGCAGGGCGGCAGTCCTTTGTCAGTGTCGTCTGTTAGGAGCCTTCTGACGGACCGCTGAAGGCGCACGCAGGGAGACGCATGTCATACACGAATGACAGCCGAAGTCTTGCTGGAACTTCTGTCAGACTTCGTGCCAGCTCGTTAGATGAGGTAATCACGACACAATGGCTGTGGAAGAGGTCCGCAGTATTGCCGAATTAATTGCGAACGGATTTTCTGTTGACGGATGACGATAGCGACGACACGGGGCGGAGCTGTCTGATGGGTGTCAATACTGCGAACGCCAAAATGGCGTCTCTTCTTTAAAGATAAGTGCACGCCGCCGTTAATAATTATGGCAAGAGTTACATTTACAGCGAGTTTTAGACGTTCAGACAGTTACACTAACATAGCCAGTGTAAGCGCTGGCCTTTGTGAGACGACAAAAGGGATGACCTCGTTGAAATTGTGGTGTAGCATTATAGAACCGTCAGGAGAACCGTCGTTATGAAGAGATCTTACTCTGGACATAATCGTCGGCCATTTAGACGACGAAAAGTCTGATGTCCAGTGAGACGAAGTTGTTCAGTAACAAGCGTCTGTAAAGCTTCGAATGTAAACCGCACACATTTGAATCAATTTTGATTTCGAGGGGCTTGGCGGCGTTGAGTGCGCAACGTCGAAGCTAACGATGAATATGTTTGTATGCCGATAAATGTTGAGATGCTGTCGTGTTTTCTGCCTAACGTCTTTCGATGTTTGAATATATTCCCACGTGATCACTACTTTATCTGTAATACCTATTATTATTATTATTATTATTATTATTATTATTATTATTATAGCGTGTCTTTTGGAAGCTGCCTTCAGAGCTGATAAAAGTAGGACTTTCAGGCTATTCCGGGAACGCGGACGAGTGCATTGCCACCGAGTTTCGCTCGTGTGGGCTGACCTAACAGCTAACTTATGAGTAGCCGATGGTACCGGAATAGACGACACCCCGCAGACTAAAGGAATGCCTGGCCAACTCCAACCAGAGCGTCCCTCTTCTCTGGGCTCTCTATTTACTTGTCTGTCCTGAGTCAACATCACCACTCTGTGTAGCGCACGTCTGAGGCGCGTAGGGGTAGGCCGACTGTGGGGATGTTCGAGCTTTCGACGCAAGTCCGCTTCTTCGAGGATTTCCTGCCTAGAATCTCCTTTAGGACCTTCTCCACGAGGCGTGTCCATAAGCTTTGTGTGTGAGTTCACGTCTGTATCGACTCGTTGCCCCCCCCCCTCTTCTCTCTCTCTCGTTCGTATTCGTTTGCTTCGTAAAAGTGTGCACAAGACGACGACGACGACGACTTATGAGTCCGTCAGCTGTAGTCTCGTTCCTTTTTTCGTATTGCAGTGGCATTCGGCTTTGACGTATGCCCCTTTCGCATGGTCTGGTATCCTGCTGGGCGCACTGCTGGGTGCTTGTATGCTCTACGTAGGCACCACGCGCACCACACGAAGGCTTGGGCTAGACACACACTTGGCGCGGAACGCACACGAACCTTTTCAGAGATCATCAACTATAATCGTCAGTGGATAGTCAATTCATGGCTAAACAAACAGATGTTCGCCGGAGTAAGTGCTTCAGCGACCACATTCGTAGAGGTTTCGCGTGTACAGTGCTAACAGTAATAAAGGCATGCATTTTTTTAACGACATTGTCCTTTTAGCGGTTCGATGGCCGACTTCGCGATGGGTTAATCGTTCTTCTGGGCGTACATCACAGCAACGACACATGTTGTCCTTTATAGGGAGCACGCCTGGGTGACAAAGCTATCCGGCGATGACGTCGATGCCGCCGTTGACGGCGTTAGTCTTCTTCTTCGTCTCTCACTGATTTCGAATCTCTCTATTCGTCGAAAGAAGCACGAAGAACGATGTCAACGGAACTGGCTGTCCACTCGAATTGGATTACGGTGGTTAACCCCTGTTCGAGAAAACGGACTCATAACGGGGCGAAGGTTGACGCAAACGTCGCGCCGCAAGCCCCTATTTCCGTTCTGCCGCCATCTTTTGCTTTATTTTACTCACACCGGTCCGTCCATTTATCGCGGGCGGCGTCACCTCTTCAATTTTGGAAATAATGGCGACGCACACGTAAGACGATTGCTTAATTGCAAATCCTACCGAAATGACGTCAATAATCAGATGGAGGCAGAGAAGGGAAATAGGCCCTGTGGAAGTGGGACCGAGATGGTGGACACAGCCTGGGCGTATTGACGCGCTTTAAAGATGGAAGATCAACTTAAGACGGTTCTCACACGATGAACCCATTGCAACGACCCCATATTCCCGTGCCTGGTATTAAGGCGAAGTTTTATCGAGTCGTCACATCTTCCCGTAGGGCCACTTATTTCGGCAAATTGTTGTTTTATTAGCCGTCCAACAAAAGCCTCGAAGAAGTGCTCCGTAAGAGACCGCCGGAAGCAGACTCGCCGATAGGTAAATAGTATGAAGATAGTCTCTGGAGAAAACACTCGTGGGACAGTTTTCTTGGTCTAAGCCAGCCACCAAATTGATCCTTCTGGGCAAATCGAAACGAGCCTGACTAGCCTATCGGGAGAGGTACTTGCAGTATGTTCTGTTGACACCTCTCATCTCTAGCTAACCAAGGAAAAATGTTCGTACTTTTTCGCGAATGCAGTGACACAATGAAAACGGGAGGGACACAATGAAATGGCCTTGTGCATCAATATTCGTACCACGTGACGCTGATGATCGAGTAATGCATCCAGAAATCGTCGTTTTGAAACTATGATGTCCGCGCATTATCTTCTGCATAGTTCATCTGCAGCGAGAGACATTTCTCGGGCCCGCCTGTATTAGGCTCCGATATATATATGTGTGTGTGTGTGTGTGTGTGTGTGTGTGTGTGCGTATGCGGCGACTAAACAAACGCCGCCCGCCCGGTCACACAGAAACCTGAACAAAATGAGTAGAGGGCCATTTGTGTATCCATGACACGCATATATAATGATTACGGAACCATTATTTTGATTATTCCTATAATATTTTACTGCCGGCGGTGTCGTGTCGTTAATGCGGCGAAGATCACCCCGCCTTCGAGGCTTTTCATCACACTTCCCCGTCAGTCGGACTCCGCCTCGGACGGCATTCGCAGATTTGTGAAGATCAAATTAATGCAATCCATTAGCCAATGTCTACCTGTTGATAATTTTGCGTTAGAAGACGAGTTACAATGGCGCCATGCGCGACACGAACTGCGACAAAGCGACCGTCTAATGAGGCCTTCAAAATCTCACACGTTCAGGCCACATACGCGACGCAATCAGCGAACGCCGAATACAAGGGCCTTGCTAAACGACACATCGGTGCTATTTTTCCGGCACTATTGTGGCAATCGCTATTTTTCTAGAGAGGCGAAGATGGCCGGCGTCGAACTTTATCACTGAAGATCGGGAAGGGAAGGGTCTTCGAAATCGCAAGGACGACGACGACAGCCGTCCATGTGCCAGACTGGTAGTGTACCCGACGCCAAACGAAGACTGTTAGGATGAATGGCGATCTTGGTGAATGCCGTCTAAGATCGACCTAGACTAAAAATGACGTCTCATCGGTAAAATCCACGACGCTTTTTTACTCAGACCCCCTTTGCTCGTTATTTCTAGACGAATAAATAAAATGTCCTCCCAGTCACAATACCTCAACCGATTTTTACTCTGCACAGATGGCTACACGCATGCGAAGGCCAGCCATGAGCATGCGTTCTTTCATATTTATATGAACATGAGAGGCCAAAGCATTCTCAATTTAAACGTGACCTACTAAACAGTTTGTCAAAAAAAAAACCCCATTACGACGGATAGGCGTATTACAATCGAACAGGATCGTGCTTACATGCACGTGCTTACATGCACGCGTACGCGTATACAAGTAGGCAATTGAAGTAGATCTTCGTAGCCACAATATTCCCTGACGCGTCGAGCTCGGTGGCTCTGGGTGCGTCTTTACGTGCGCCTAAACGCGACCGGAGGGAACACGTAGATGCTCGGGTTTGAGCCCCGCCGTTGTACATTTACATTTATATGGGGTGATCCATCTTACGAAGTAATACAAAAAGCGCTACCGTGGACGTTAAATGTTGGCTGATGGTCAGCCCTAAAAAAAAAACCGTATTCCTTAGCGGACAGATTGGACAATCTCTGCGATAAATCAACAGCCATAGCGAGAATCTAACGTCGACCCAGCAATAAATATTCACTAAACAGTGCGAATTTTCGTTTAATGAATCGGATTGATCATGCGCACGCAAGAATTAGAACGTGGCCAGGGAACGTGGTGATCAGAGAATGGCCAATTGGTTTTTCCAGAAGTCCCGGGCAACTCCCGGGCCGGCGGCCATCTCAGGCTACCTGAAAATAGGACTTCTTTTCATTGGAGTTTCCGAATGGTGTGATTATGTCGTTCCATCATAATCATGACTTTTATGATTGCTCAAGAATAGAAAGGAGTACCTTTGGCTGTGTAGACCGCTGTGACATAACCCCCGCTCGGCGGGTTGGAGCCGTACGCCAAGACACTGCTAAAAAAAGCGTGCACACACACACACACACACACACACGCATATGTACAATAATAACAGTAGTGACGGAAATTGATGGATGGATTTTACAATGAGAGAAAGACACATCGTTTTCGAGAACTTCCACATAAATATCAAGGTCACATCAAGTTTACGAAATTCAGCCACCTATGCGGCCTCGTCATTAGATTTTTGTCAGCATTTTAGGTGGTACCTAAAAATGGCACCAGGAACTCACGCCCTTACAACGAGGCCAATTTTTCTTCTAGCGAATCCGTTTTAGTTGACGCTGCGAACTAGTCCAATGATAATTGCACAGATTTGCGCCGGTCAACGTACTCAAACCACGCGTCGGATCACCAGGTCGGCCTGGAACGATTGCCCAATCAGTAATCGCCAAAAAACGAACATGAGGATTTCTTTAATCCCATTTCTACGTTTCTGGGATAATTGTGTTCTTCTGATAGAATATCACCGCCCACCAAGTGTAGGCCTTTGTGGTGTGGCGTGTGTGTGTGTGTGTTTTTGCATGCTTACGCTGTATTCGAATGGAACGGGCAGAATAATTGGATATTGTCACCGGTGGCGCGGCGGCAGCGTCCTTGTGCGACATTAGAAAATGCCAGGAAAACAGATATCGACTCAGTTATTACTCGAGCGGCCACGAAAGAAATACCGTCGTGTGGCGGAATGCCAAATACGAGTGCAAACACGAAAGCCGCGAAATCAACGGCAGACAAAGACGAGACCAAACACAGCAGAGGCCGACGGCATCGCGTGCGAATCGGGCGTACGCGTCGACCGTGCGCAATCGTCGATTTTATTTCGAGCTGTCGCCGTCATCCTTCGGCCGACCGCGATTAGACAATCGCCACTGGCATCTAATTCACTCCAAATTTCGGAAAACTGAAATCAGAAATCGGCGGGCGTCTCGAGTGACGTCGAGCGACCGAATATGGATGGTCCTTATTCGAGACGTCGTCAAGAGCTGCTTCGAAATAGGGTAGCGATTTTCGTCACGGTCATGGAAGAGTTGGAGGTTATGCGTAGGAATGCACTTCGTCTATAGCAGAAGTACCGATCTAGGCATACGTCCCGTCAATGTGAACACAGTGAGCCGAAGTTGTTATAGTCCATTGTTGTGTTGGCGTGTCAGGTTGATGTTGTGTGAAATGATCTCAGTAGAATTAGCTGATGGATAAGCTTAACAGGGAGATGTAATTAATTTTGTACCAGTTGTAGAAGAGAAGGGCCACGGGTCTGGATTGTAGCGATTGTGGGCGTACCAGTATAACTTATTGCTTTCTATAACTGAATGTTGAAAACTTGGCGGGGGCGATTAGTGATCGTTCTCTCGTGCACATATATATATATATATATATATATATATATA